>PVJO010024011.1:0-24966 GCA_004026905.1 Hystrix cristata
AAAATTAGTTGTAATAGTCTTTATTTGTTTTCTAAAGTTGATACTGTGGGTTATTTTTGTGAACAGCCTGATGTTTGGGATCTTTTTCTCAAAATAAACAAGTCCTTATTAAACCAGGAATTTGGAGAAAAACAACCTGGTTTTTTATTTTTGTACACTTGTTTACTTCGAATTCTTGGTTTTACAGCAGCCTCCACAAAACCCTTAGAATGTTCTAAATACGGTGTATTTCTCTTGCAGTCATTCATGATCATTGTGCATACTATCATACACAACTCAAGATGAGTGTTGCATTAAGTAGTAAAGTAATATCAACATAGAGTGGAGATCATTCTAATTATTACATCCCCAGTTACCTTTTACAGGACTCTGACTCTCTGCCTCAGAGTTACTAAAAATAGGAAAGCTTTTTCTTTCCTGGTCTTCTATAGTCTGTGCCTTCCTGGGTAATTGAGACCTTGGTTGAGTGTTCTACATTTATTTTACTTCGCAATGAATTTTTATCCATACGAACTAATTCTTTGTCATTCATTACCCCTCAGTTTGATTAATGATTAATTGCATTGTTTTTTTTTTTGGTTTTTTTTGGTTTTTTTTTTTTTTTGCATTACTATCCCGGTTAGTTCTTAAATTTCTAAGTATGGATACATTAGACTGCTTCCAAGAGTTGTGACACTTGCCTAGTTGTCCAGTTTATTCATGTTTATCCTTTTTTCAACATAGTAGGAAAAGGAACTGATTTTAATGTACACAGACCTTGGATTCCTTGTAAAGTTGCTGTTAATTGATAGCATTGCACACAGGCATTTGTTAGATGCTACTTTCTGTGGACAGAAGTCATCTCTTGTTTATATTTTTGAGCTCCTTTTATCTATAAAGCAGAATAGAAGGAAGAAATTGGACTGTAGCCTAACCCTGGAACCCAAATGCATGTTAGAAACCTAGCTTCTGTTGATTGTTAATTCAGTCAAAAAGTGTGTACCAACTGTTTTCTAATCTGTCACCTCTGTTAAACTTCTAGCAGGTGACCAGTGCCTAGAAAATCAACTGGATATGTAGAAGAAAATGTCAGAAGTCCAAGATGCTAATAAAACCTGTTTAATGTTATAGTGTTAGCAATTGATGTTTGAAAGATACTAGACAAACTAGCCCAGAATTCCAAGTATCTACATTGCTCTTCCTTGTAGGACTTCCCCACCCAAAGTGGTACATATAGTTTTTATTTATGGTGCTTATTATTGTGTTCTTTCTGATTAATGGTTGCTTTTAGTTCTGTTGAAAAGTAGGTATGGAGAGAAACTGTTGATAGTACTTTTTAACAGCTAGAGGGCATCATCACACTCTGGAAAGTCTGCATATGCATTTTAGGGTTATTGCTGAAAATATCAGTAATACACTAGGTTGCCTTGGGAAGAGTCTTCTCAGACTCTAGGCTGTTGTGGATTACTACAGTTTTCCTCCTGTATCTAAGAGAACAGTGAAAACAGTGATAGCTATATTTAATCAATACTTTGACATTAGGTTCCTAAGTCAAAACTTAGCAAAAATGAATAAATTGCAAATGGTGAAATATCATTTGAAATCCAGTCAAATTCATGTAGTTTATACTTATTAAAAGGTTGTTAGCAGTCTTAAAGGCATAGATCCAAGGTGGTAGGGTTGTAGTCATTATGATACTCAAATCCTCACTTAGCCCTAGAAAATGAGATTGAAATCTTGTAGAGCTGTAGGCGTGGCAATGCCAGTAATGGGGAAGGAATTGGCAAATTTTAATGAGGGAAAATTCAAGAGAACTTGCTGTAATTTGTCTCAGTCTCGGCATTTACAATATTCAGTGGAAGAAAGATTAAAGTAAAACATGTATATGCATTTTTTTAAATTTGGTATAAAATCAGAACAAAAGTGTCTAAAGCCATGAAATCAAAGAAAATAGACGGGAATCTATAGGACAGTTTCCAGCCAGAATTGGACAACCAGATAGAAAGGAATGACTAAAAAGAAACATTTTTTTCCTACTGTTTTGTAGTTCCTAATTCAAAAACTTGGTGCATATAGAGTATTTATGATTACTCTTTCATTCTTGGAACCTAAGGTAAAAGCTGTCAAAGTTGGGTTGGATGACAAATTTAGAGTGTGTGAAAGGATGGCTTCATCAGATTCCAGTTTAGATGTTACCTCACTAAGACTTACAAAGATCGTAAGCTTAAAACTAGTTTTTTTTTAACACGCATTTCCAGTTATTATAGAAAAGAACAATGAAAGCACAAAGGTATTAGGGTGAATTGAAAGGGTGTGAGCTGGAGTCAAGTAGATACAGTGAAATAGTAGGAATAGAAAAAATGAACTATCATGTGAGCCATAGGATATCCATAGAGGAACCCCATAGGTCTCAAAGGGTGCCCCAGTACAAAATAAAGCAGCAATGTATAATATGGAAAAGTACAAAACAGGAGTGAGGACAGACCTATACTTCAAGTTCTGGTTTTGATGTGCCTAGACAAAATGATACGCTTTGTGGGAGCTGCAGAATAGAGAAATGGACACACATTTAATGAGATAGAAGCTTATTTTGTCTTGGAAATTACTGGTGCAAGAATTGAATTTTCTGGAGAGGAAACATTAATGACTAGTGCAGTCTAGAAAACAACTGGTCACATTGTCCTTTTAAAAGTTGATCTTTTTGTTCAATAAGAGAAAAGGTATCAACTGAACCTGTGTCAACGGGGATTTGCGTTTCTGGGTAGTTAAGACACCTTCAAGAAAATGCATTTTAATTTAGAGACATCCAAAAAGACGCATTCCAACAACTTGAAACAAGTGAAAATTAACACTGGTAAGAAATGGGTTACTAGTAAATGAATTACGTATGGGTATAAGCTACTGAAGAACCTCACTTGCATAATCAGTGCTGTACTTCACAGAGAACAATCTTTTGTACTATTTTCTTTATTGTGATAGAATACCGTTGTGGGATTGTAGTGTTTATGTAGGCCTTGGGAGAGTTAAAAAGTGGCCAAACACTAGAGAAAACATAGACATAAGCCCAATACAGTATCCAAGTTTTCTGAGGAGCAGATTAAATACAGGTGTATGTAAGAATCCCAGGTTTCTGTTTTCATTAGATTAATCTCAAGAACATAAAGTTAGGTCATGGCACTGTAGAGTACTTGCTTAGCGTGGACAAGGTGTTGGGTTTGAGCCACGCGAAAGAAAAGGGAGTGACGAGAGCAAATCAAGAAGACCTTAAAAGTGGTTGCATTAGTAACTAAAGTTAATTTTAAGATTTTTTTCACTCACATTGAGGCAGGCTCTTCCCTAAGTTACCCAGCCTGGGCTAATATTTTGGTGCCCTGCCTCAGCCACCCAGGGTGCCATACTTGGCACAAGAAATAGTTCTTTTAGGGCTGGGGATGTAGCTCAGTAATGGAGCACTTGCTTAATTACACAAGGCTCTGGATTGAATCTGTAGTATCTCAAAAATTTTTTCTTTCCTTTTAAATCTCAGTTAATGAAAAGCAAGACCTATCAGAATGTTGGAGTAAAAGTCCTGTAGACTGGAATAGGCATCTTCCCTTAGGCTTTAAATTCCAGTGGAAAAGCATCATGAGAAAAAGGGATCATGTCATGGTATAAATGCCAAAAGCAGTGAAGAGGTGGGGTTGAAATCCAAGATGAAAGGAGAAAAAGGATCCAGGTGGCACATAGGAATGAGAAATGTTGAGACCACGATGTGAGAGAAAAATCATGCTTATGCAAAAATAACTCCTGCAGGCCTTTAGCAGATCTAGAAACTCATTGAAGTACTGTCTTTATAAATTTTTAAAGTTGGAATAAAGTTCTCAAGACATAAAATTACCTTAGAGTGCTTTTAAAAATACACAGGTTTACACTCCAAATTGGTTAAATCTATGGTTGAGACTCACCAATACTTTTCAAATTCGTTTGATTCCAACTTGCTACCACAGTAGGGAGCCGCTTTTGCAGGAGGCAGTTTTCCTTTGGTAAGGAGAGGGAAACCAGCTGGGGTTGTGATGGTGGAATAGGAAAGCACACAGGGCTTTCAGAGCATTGTTTTTCTAAAGAGGTCCCTGGGTGACTGACTAGTAAGGTAGCTAATGAAAAGAGTTAAATACAGTAAGAGGAAAAAGTGGCTAGTGAGCTTAATTGTATAACAGCAGCCCAAAGGGTGAGAGTACTTAGTCATTGAAATGTGCCCCAAAGATAAAAAAGATTAAGGGGGCAATCTGCTAAGGCTAGAAGGTGAGAGTAGGCCCTTGTTCTCTGAAGTCACAAACAGCGCGCGCGCTCACGCGCACGCGCACACGCACACACACACACACACACCCCCATGGTAGTTCTTGGCTTAAAACCACTCTGGCTCATTTGCTTTAAGAAGGTAATGACAAATACTTAGGTCACACTTTGTGTGACGGGTTATTGTGTTTTTCTCATTAAAGCTTAACCCTTAAGGACCACATCTATTAGTGTTCATTAATAAATCACCAGTACTTAGCAGGGTCTGAAAGTAGTGCATCTTGAATAGATGAATGGAAAAGGGAGAGGAATGAGGCCAGAAGGTTTAGCCTTGGGCAAGGCAGCCTTAGGAAAGGAAAACATGGCTGAAGCCTCAGCACAACTAGAGAAATGTTGCTATGCCTTGCGCCTGTCTCAAAGGGGTCCATACGGGTGAAGTTCACTCCTCCGCCTTTCAATAGAGTACTTCACAACCTCTCAACCTCCAACAAAGCCCTCTAATCCATGTTTGATGCTAAAAGTCTGGGAAAAGGGCATCATCCAGAGAAGGTGGCTGTGCCCATTGGGGTTAACCTGTTTAATAAATCCAGTTTCCCTTACAAGGCTTACTCTTAGTGGACAGCTTTCCTACCCCTCAACCCCTCCCCCGCTGAAATCCAACCTAGGGCTCTCTACCATTGAGCTACATCCCCAACCCTTTATATTATTTTGATACAGTGTCTCATACTAGGCTGACCCTGAAATTGCTGTGTAGCCCAAGCTGGCCTTGCTCGCCATCCTCCTACCTCAGCCTTGGTGTTGGGATTACAGGTGGGTGTCAGCCACACCTAGCATCTCAGCCCTTTTTGAGACAGAGTCTTGCTAAGTTACCCAAGTTGGCCTCAAATTTGTGATCCTCCTGCCTCAGCCTCAGCCTCCTGCATAGCTGGTGTTAAGAGCTGTGCACTACTTCCCCACTCACACATCTTGAGTATCTGTAGCTTTAAAGATTTATTTTTAAAAAAAAGTGAATATGCCTTTTGAAACTCTTGTCTGATAAATAGAACATTACAAACCTCCCTCATCCCCACTGTCATTACTCCTGCTAGATTGCCACTCTTCTTGTATCACCACGGACAGGTTTTGCACATTTTTTACCGACATGTACATGGGGAAGATTGTGCTGTTGACTTTTGGGCTAACCCTGGGAGCAGAGTTTGAGGAATAAAACAAACAAAAAAAACACTTGGGTGCAATAGTTCACTTGGGTGAGGCTGGAAGGAGGAGGGAGAAATGGGGAGATGGCAGTTACAGAGGAAAAACCAATACAAGGGTATGTTGCTAAAGTTGGATAAATAGTGCTTCCCCATATTGTCTGACAGATAAAAGAGAATGGGAAATTGGAATATTTTAACTACCAGCTTCTGTTCCCAACTGATTGAAGGGTGCCCCTGAGGAGGTTAACTTCCCTGTAATTCTTAGCTATAACCGGTCTTAATTAAGCAGTAGCAGCATTGAAAACAGTTGGATTTTCTGTTTGGCAGAACACTACTACCAACATTCTCATACATGCTTGTGGGAACATTCTCATATATGCTTGTCTTGGGTATATAAATCAGGTGGAAATGCTGGGTCATAGAGTATGTATATATTTAATAGGTATTGCCAAACACTGCAAAGTGCTTGTATTATAGTAACACATTCTCACTAGCTATAAACGAACATTTTAGTTGCTCTACATTCTTTCCAGCACTTGGTATTGTCAATCCTTTTAACTTTAGGCTTCTAATGGGTGTGTAGCGTTACCTAGTTTAGTGTGTGTTTGCTTTTGGGTAAATTTTGTTGATACATAGTTTCCATGGAGTGCACAAATCATATGTATAACCATTAGTTTTCCCACTGAACACACACACAAAACAGCAAGAAATCAAGATTGGAATGTCACCAGCACTCAAGAAATGTCACGCATGCTGTCTTCCAGTTTCTACACGACTATTCCAAGGATGTCTGTTATCCTCACTTCATAAATTTGTTTTGCCTGTTCTTGAACTTCAAATAAATGGAATAATATGTTATTTGGCTTCTTTGATTCAACACTATGTCTATATAATTCATCTGTGTTGTGTTGCATGTTGTAGTTTGTTCATTCATACTGCTGTATATAGTATCGCCTTGTATAAGTATATAACAGTTTATTCATTCTGCTAATAGGCATTTGAGCTGTTTCTAATTTTGGCTTTTATGAAATAAAACTGCTATGAACATCCTAGTGGTGTCTTGTTGAACATATGTATATTTTTCTGTTGGGTATAAAACTAAAAATGAAATTACCAAGAAGTATTTCTTCACATTTGTCACCTCCCTACTGTTTTCTTGGCCATTTTAAATGCGTGATAGTGTCACATTTTTAGAAGAATCTTTACTTTTTCAAAATAAACTTTTGTGTTAGAATAATGTTAGGTTTACATAAAAGTTGTAGACAATATAGGAAGTTGCTTGTATACCCCTCATTCAATTGCCCCTAACGTTAATATCTGAATGGTACTATGTGACTAAGGAAGCAACATTTGTACATTACTATTAACTAAACTCCAGACTTTATTCGGATCTCATCAGATTTTACATGCACCCATGAATACGTGTGTGTGTGATGTACTTTGTCACACGTATAGATTCATGTGTCTGCCACCACAATCAATACACACAGCTGTCCATTGCCACAAAGGAACTCTTGTACTATCTGTGTATTGTCACACTACATCACCCATCTTCGAACTACAGTCCCTAACCCCTGGAAATCACTACTTCTTTATCACTGTAATTTTGCTATTTAGATTGTACTAATGGCATTATACAATATGTACTCTTTTGACAATAACTTCCCTCCCACAGCATAAGGCCCTTGAATTCCATCCAAGTTATTATGTGTATCAGTAGTTTGTCCTTTTTTTTTTTTTTTTTTTTTTTTTTTTTTTTTTTTTTTTTTTTTTTTTTTTTAGTAGTTTGTCCTTTTGTCATTGCTCTGGATATGACAGTTTAGCCATTCATCTGTTGAAGGACATTGGGCCACTTTGCGGTTTTTGACTCCCAGTACTACAGATGAAGCTGCTATGAATACTTGTGCATAAGTTTTTGTGGATGTTAAGTTTTCATTTATCTCGGATAAATGTCCAGAAGTGTATGTAATTGGTGGGTACTATGACAAGTATATATTTAGTTTTATAAGAAACTGCCAGATATTTTCCAGAGTTGCTGTATCGTTTTACATCCCTGCCAACAATATACGAGATCAATTTCTCTTCATTTTTTCAGAACTTGGGAATGCCACCAATTTTTATTTTTTACTGTTGAAATAGTTAACTGACTTCCCTTAAAATAAGACGTAGCTGGAAAATAATCAGCCTTGAAAACTAGAGATCAGAAATGCCAGCCTCAGTCAGCCTCTCCTTGCCTTACAGCCTGTGGCTGGCATGTAAGCTCATTGTAGTTTTTGTTGTTTGTTTGTTTGCATTTCCTTAAAGGCTAATGGTGTTGAACATCTTTTCATGCACTTACTTGCCATCCATATAGCATCTTTGTTGAAATATATGTTCCTGTCTTTTGCTCATTTTATAATTAGACTCTTGAATGCTGAGTTTTGAGAGGGTTTTGCTTTTTGATTTTTAATGCATTTGAGATACAGGCTTTTTGTTAAGTGGTTTGTGAATATTTTCTTCCACTCTATAGTTTGTCTTTTTATCTCTTTAACAGAGCTATTTGCAGAACAAAGATTTTTAATTTTGATGAAGTCCAATTTGTCAGCTTTTTTCTGTTACAAATCATGTTTTTAATATCATATCTAAGAACTCTTCTCCAAGATATCTAGGTCCTGATGATTTTCTGCTATGTTTTCCCTAACATGCTTATAATTTTACATGTTACATTTGAATTTATCCATTTGTCACAAGGTATGAGTTTCATATTAAAGTATGTGTGTGTGCGCGCGCGCGCGTGTGTGGTTTTCATTATGGATGTTCAGTTCCCATGTGTGGGTCCATTCTGGGCTCTCTGTCTTATAACACTGGCCAATGTATTTATCAATCTGCCCCATACTACATTTTTTATTACAGTAGCTCTTTAGAAAGTCTTAACAATCATGTATGTTGATTCCTCCTACTTTCTTTTCTCCCTAAGATTATTTTAGCTGTTTAATTTGTCTTTCCATATAACCTGTAAAGTAAGTTTGTATGTCTAAAAATTTTCCTTGGGTTATGACAGGAAATATATTAAATCAATAGATAAAATTTGAGGAGGGTTGAAATTTTTGCCATATTGTGTTCTCAAATTCATGAACAGCTTTCCATTTGTTTTGTTTTGGGTGCTGGAGATTGAACTCAGGACCTTGTGCTTGGTAGGCAAGCACTCTACCACTTGAGCTAAATCCCCAGCCCCATTCCATTTGTTTTAATCCTGGATTTTTTTCATCAATATTCTGTGTGTGTGTGTGTGTGTGTGTGTGTGTGTGTGTGTGTGTGTGTGTTGCTGGGGATCAAACCAGGGCCTTTCACAGGCTACTGAACTGCATCCCTAGTGTGTTTTGTAGTTTTGAGCATACACCTTTTGTAGTAGATTCACACCTAAGTATTTTTGAATGATTGCAAACAGTATTGTTTTAAATTCATATGCTATGTATTAATTACTAGTATATAGAAATACAATTCATTTTAAACATGTTGATCTTATATTCTGTAGCCTTACTGAGCTGCCTTATTGGTTTGAAGAGCTTTTTATATAGATGCACTGAGAAATATATTTTTTCAATTTATTAAGAATTTTGTATATTTATCTTTGTAGGCATCATGTTGTATGCAAAGAGACATAATATTTCTTCCTCTCAAATATGTATTTCTTTACCTCTCAATTATGCTGGCCACGTTTTGCAGTACTGTGATGCATAAGGGTAGTAAGAGTAGTCATCCCTGCCTCGTTCTTAGTTTTACAGGGAAAGTCTTTCTCTGTAATGGTGGTTAGCGGGTTGAGGTATTTTTTCTGTTACAGACTCCTGAGGGTTTTGTTGTTGTTGTTGTTGTTACTGTTCTTTTGTGAATGAATGAATTTTGTCCTGTGTGTACACATTGATTGATACTATTGTGACTTTTCTTCTTTAGTATTTGTATGGTGGATTGCATTGATTGGTTTCCAAATATTGAACCAATCTTGCGTTCCCAGGACAAATCCATTTTTTCATGGTGCTTTTAAAATTTTTATTTATTTATTTTGCAGTACTGGGGATTGAATCCAAGTACTGAACTATATCCCCAACCTCACCCCCCTCCCCACCTTTTTGAGACAGAGTCTGTCATTAAATTGCTCAAGCTGGGTGTGAACTGGAACCCTCATCCTCTCAGAGTGCTGAGATTACAGGATTACAGGCCTGTGCCAACCCCACCCAGAGAGTGGTTTTTTTTTTCCATACATGACTAGACTCTGCTAATATTTTGTTGAGGATTTTTGTGTCTATAGTCATGAGAGCTTTTTTGGATTTAGTCTTTTTTTTTTTTTTTGGTATGTTGGTAATACTGGCATCATAAAAATGAATTGGAAAGATTTCCATCTTCTTATTTTCTCAGAGTGTGCAGAGTTTTATTAATTCTTAAACATTTGGTAGAATTGTCCACTAAAGCCATCTGGACCTTGAAATTTATTTTCAAGGTGTTTTAAAAGTAAGAAATCCTATCTATGGCCTATTTTGTGTTGGGTAGTTTTTATTTTTGAGGAATTGGTCCACTTTATCTAAATCATTGAATTTACATGGGTAAAGTTGTCCGCCTATTCTCTGTTTAATGTCCGTGGGTTCTATAGTGATATCCACTGTTTTATTCTTAACTTTTTTTTTGCTTTGTACTGGAGATTGAACCCAGCCAGAGCCTTCATGCTGAGCTACACTCCTTGGCCTTTGTTTGTTTGTTTGTTTGTTTGTTTTTGTTAGACTGGCTCTCCCTAGTCACCTAGGCTAGGCTCAAATTTGTGATCCACTTGCCTTAGCCTCCCAGAGTGCTGGGAATATAGGCAGTTGCCACAGTGCCTGGCTCCCAGCTATTTTTATTTTTTAATTTCGAGGCAAGATCTCGCGGAGTTGCCCAGACTGGCCTCGAACTTGTGATCCTCCTGCCTCAGCCTCCTGGTTACCTGGGGTTATAGGTACATGCCACCATGTTCCATGAGTTATGACTTAGTTCATGGTCTGTCTGGTTCATGTTCCATGAATGCTTGACATACTATGTACATTCTTTCATACAGCAGTGTTGAATACATTTCAGTTAAATTCTGTTGGTTGTTGGTAGTGTCTTGTGTATCCATAGCCTTGTTTTTATATAGTATTTAAATACGTTGTTTAGAGACAGTTGTTGAAATTTCCAACTCTGATCTTATGGGATTCTTTTTTCTTTTTTGCAGGGCTGGGTATTGAACCCAGGGCTTTGCACACACAAGCAAGCATTCTCCTGGGCTACGTCCTCTCTTTTTTTGTTGTTTTTTGTTTGTTTGTTTGTTTTACATCCTCTATAATTGTCAAGTTATCCATTTCTTCTTTCAGTTCTATCAGTTTTTCATGCATTTTGAGCTTCTATTGTTTTGTCCCTATGTATTTAAAATTGCTATGTCTTCCTGGTTGGTCAGATCATTTACATTTCACATTATTGGTATATTAGGGTATTAGTCTGTCATTTTATGACTTCCTCTCTGTATTTTGTTTCATTGTTTTTCCCTTTTTCTGAAACTAGAATTAAATTGATTTAAATGTAGTATTTTTTCAGGATGATTTCATTAATTATATAACATATTTTTAGATCATACTCTTTAAAATGTTGATGAGGCTGTAGGGGAAAGAGAAACTCTCCCATTGTGGTGGAAATGTAAACTAGTACAGCCACTATGAAAATCAGTATGGAGATTCCTCAAAAAACTAAAACTGGGGTTAGGGATTTAGCTCAAGTGGTAGAGTGCTTGCCTAGCAAGTGCAAGGCCCTGAGTTCAGCACCCCGCCCCCCAAAAAAAGTGAAAAAACTAAAACTAGAAATTCCATTTGACCCAGCCATCCCCCTTCTAGGTATCTTCCCAAAGAGTTGAAGATAATGTATTACAGTGATACATGCATATCCGGTTATAACAGCACAACTCATTGTAGCTAAATCTTCGAAGTGGCCTGTATGTCCACCAATATAGGAATGGATAAAGTATTTACACACAATGGAGTACTACTCTGCTATTAAAAAGATAAATGAGTCATTTGTCGGAAAATGGATGCACCTTGAGACCATAATGTTAAGTAAAATAAAGCCCAGAAGCTTAAATATGACATGCTTTCTCTTAAATGAGAAAGCCAAATTGTAAATAATGGGCAAAATAAAAGAGAATAGGACATGGCAGATAGATCTTTCCCAAGTGGGAAGAAGATCAAGAGGTGGAGGGAGGGGGGATGGTGGGGAGAGAAAGAGGATGAAAAAAGGAATTAAGATGTGTTATGTACGTGTACCAAATCCACACGAGGAATGTAAACACTATGTACTGCAAACATATACTAATAAAAAAATAAAAAATTTGGTAAAATGCACATAAAATATTTATTTTAATCATTTTCCAGTGAACAGTTCTGTGGCGTTAAATACATTCATGTTGTTGTGTTGTGCAACATCACTTCTTACCCGAAACTCTGTCAGTGCAATACTTGGTTGTTTCCACCTTTTGGCTGTTATGGATAATACTGCCATGAATACACACACACACACACACATACACACACACACACATTTTCTGTTTCAGAAATTTCCATTAGCTATTCTTCTAGAGTAAGTTGGCTAGCCAAAAGTTTTAGCTTTTCTTTATTTGAAAATGTCTTTACTGAGACTTCCTTCCTAAAAGATGTTTTCTGTAGGTACAGCATTCTAGGGTGGCCATTCTTTCAGTACTCTGCCTGGCCTCCATTGTGCCTTGCGCTGCATCTTCTGTCATTTGAATTGTTTCTTCTGCAAGTAATGCATCCTTTCTGTCTAACTGCCTTTGAGGTACTCTCTTTGTCCTTAGTTTTCAGAAATTTGATTATAATGTCCATGACGTGTATTTTTTGGGTTTGTCTTAGGAATCTGCTCAGTTTTTTGAATATTTACATTCATGCCTTTTGCCAGGTTTTGGGAAAATTTAGGTCTTAATTGGGGGAATTTTTTTCACCCTCACCCTCTTTTGCTTTTCCTTCTCAGACTCTGGTCAAAAAAATGTTAGATCTCATTATTGTCCCATAAGTGCTTAAGAAAAAAATAAGCATGTAAGTCTCAGTTTTTTAATGTTTCAGACTCTTTTCTCCCAGTTGTCTAGATATGGTAATTTCTGTTGTACTCTTTTCATGTTCTGTGTATATAATTATGTTGTCTGTGACTGAGTTTTATTTCTTCTTTTCCAATACATACAACTCTATTTCTTCTTTTTGCCTTATTGAAAACTGTTGAATATAAATTGTACAATTCGATATTGAATCAAAATAGTATAAGAGGGGGGTTGGGGACTTAGCTCAAGTGTTGGAGCTCTTGCCTAGCAAGTGCAAGGCCCTGAATTTGATCCCCAGAAACTACTCCCCACTCCAAAATGGTAGTACAGGACAACTTTAACCCATTGCTAATTTTATGAGGAAGGCTTTTAATATTTCTCAATGTTTCCTATAATTTTTTGTAGGTACTTGTCAGATTAAGGAAGTACTCTTATTACTAGTTTAAAAAGTTATGAATGGAGCCAGGTGCCATGGTGTGTGTATTAGTTATTTTTCTAGAGTCAGTGGTTTGCAAGAGAGCAGATTTAATATAGGACAAGTCCAAGTTACAGCATTCACACACACAATCCAAATGCAGGAAGAGTACAGAGCATCTATGCACTGGAGACCCGAAAGATCCAATCAAGGGTGGGAGCCCGTGGCACTGTCCTGTGTGCGTCTGTGTCTGCACTAAAAGGCTGAAGAAATCAATACTGGAGGCAGGATATGATGCTTGCAGCAGAGATAAAGACCAGTGCTGACCTGAAGTGAACAGCAACCATCCCTGACGACAGCAGGGCCCCGAGCCTCTTCTGCAATGAGAACAGCCAAGTTCCTTTCTGGAGAAACAACTGCAGCAGAGCTTCTCCTGGGAAACGGCCGGAGCTATCTTCTGCTCCCATTTTCCTTTATGTTGTATCGGCAACAATCCTGGTGGATCTTCTATACCCAGAACCACAGCAACTCAGTCTAGCTGGGCGTTCCTGCTCAAGTTGACCACAATAATAAGGTCACCACAGTGCATACCTGTAATCCCAGCTTCTTGTGTGGCTGGGGCAGGAGGACCAAACATTGAAGGCCCGTCTAGGCAACTTAGTGAGGCTCTGTCTTAACAGCAACAAATATTAATGAGCAGGTATTTTGACGATCACATGTTTTTATCCTTTATTTAAAATCTTAAATCAACTTTTCATTGCTAGAATAAATTCAACATGATATAACATTTAGCTTTTTCGTATATTGCTGGAATTTGTTTTGCTAACATTTTATTTAGGATTTTTGTATCTATGTTTATGAGTGAAATTAATCTGTAGGTTTCTTTTCTTTTAATGTTGTTGGCAGGTTTTGGAATCAAAGTTATGCTGGCCTCTTAGAATGAATTAGACAATATTTTCCTTTTCTGTGCCCTGGAAGATTTTGTGAAATACAGATATTTTTTAGTCTTCGAATGGGAAATTTTAGGACAAAGCCATCTGAGCCTTGAGTTTTCATTGTAAGGAATTTTTTCTTTTTCTCTTCTTTTATTTATTTATTTTTTTTAAGGAATTTTTTCTTAAAAAGGGATTTAAGTGTCATGCGATGCCAGTAATCCCAAATCTTGGGAGGTTGAGGCAGGAAGATCTCCAAGATTTGGAGGCTAGCCTGGGCTACATAGAGAGAACCTGTCTCAAAAAATCAAAAATAAAACCCAAAACAAAACAAAACAAAAATTTAAAAATTTTTTCCCTCAATTTTTAAAAATTTACTTTTTAAAATTAGTACGTATTTGTTATACATAATGGTCACATTCATTGTAGGGAATTTGTACCTATACATACTATATCTTAATTTTTCTCCTCTGCCCCATTTCTCTCCCCTCCCTTTAACCCTTCTTCCCTTCCCCATTTCCAAGGAACTTTGTTTCCATTCTTTTCCCTTCCGTTCTCATTTTTTTTCCTTCTCACTTCCCTTCACCCTCCCTTGTTCTCCTTCCCATTTGAACATCTTCTTCCTGCTTTCCAGTATCTCTCCTCCATTATGCTCTTTGTTTACCCTTAGGGTTTCTCACACCAGAAAAACAATGTGATATTTCAACTTGGGTGCCTGATTTATTTCACTTAAGATTATGGTCTTCAGGTGCATCCATTTTCCTAAAAATTACTCAAGTTTATCCTTATTAATGCAGAGTAGTACTCCATTGTATATAAACAGATTTTCTTTATCCATTCGTCTGTTGATGGATATATGGGCTGTTTCCAAGATTTAGCTATTATAAATTGTGCTGCTATAAACATAAGTATGCATACATCACTGTGGTATGATGCTTTTAATTCTTTCAGGAAGATACCTAGAAGGGGAATAGTTGGGTCAAATGAAACTTCTAGTTTTAGTTTTTGAAGAATTTCCATTTGATTTCCATAGTGGTTGTACCAATTTATATTGCCACCAGCAATGGAAAAGGGTTCCTTTTGCCCCACAGCCTTGCCAGCATTTGTTATTGGTTGATTTCTTAATGATAGCTATTCTTTCTGGAGTGAGATGAAATCTCAGTGTTATTTTAATTTGCATTTCTCAAATGACCAATGATGTTGAACATTTTTTCATATATTTGCTGCTTGTACTTCTTCATCTGAGAAATGTCTATTCATTTCAGGTGCCCATTTTTGGACTGGGTCTTTCAATTTGGTGGGTCTGATTTTTTTTGAGTTCTTTTTATATGCTAGATATTAGTCCTTTGTCTGAGGAAAAGCTGGTAGAATTTTTCCCACTCTGTGGGTTGTTACTTCATTCTGCTGGTGGTTTCTTTTGCTGTGCAAAATCTTTTTAATTTGATGTGATCTCAGTTGTTGATTCTTTGTACTATTTCCTGTACGATCGAGGTTTTATTCATAGAGTCTTTGCCTACACCTTTGTATTCAAGAGTTTTACGTATTCTATCTTCCAGCAGACTGTTTCTTTTTTTAATATTTACATATTTGATTGATTTTTATTTTGGTTTAGTACAAGGTGAGAGATTTGGGTCTAGGTTCAATTTTCAGCATGTGGAAAGTCAGTTTTCCCAGCACCGTTTATTAAAGAGGCTATCTTTCTTCCAGGGAATGTATTTGGCCCCTTTGTCAAAATAAGGTAGCTAAGTGTGCTTGGAGTTGTTTCAGTATCTTCTGTTCTGTTGCATTTATTGTCCGGTCTTTTTTTTTTTTTCTGTTTTTATCATGGTAGTTTTGTAGTACAACTTCAAATCTGGGATTGTGATGCCCCCGGCCTTGGCCTTATTGTCCAGAATTGTTTTTGCTATTTTGGGTCTCTTCTGGTTCTGTATGAATTTTGGGATTGTCTTCTCTAATTCTGTGAGATGTGCTATTGGTGTTTTGATTGGGATTGCATTAAATCTGTATGAGAGTTTTGGAAGTATGGCCATTTTCCCTATATTAGTTCTGCCTACCCAAGAGCAAAGGACATCTTTCCATTTTCTGGTATCCTCTTTGATCTCCTTTTTTAGAGTACGGTAGTTTTTAATGTAAATGTCTTTCACTTCCTTTGTTATTAGATTGATTCTTAAGTATTTCATTTTTTTGTGATGCTATTGTAAAGTGTTGTTTCCCTAATTTTTCTCTTAGTAAGTTTCTTATTTGTGTATAGAACTGCTATTGATTTTTGAGTGGCGATTTTGTATCCTGCTGTGCAGCCAAACTACATTATTAATTCTAGGAGTCTTTTGGTGGATTTTTGGGTCTTCGTGTAGAGTATCATGCTGACAACAAATAATGATAATTTAACTTCTTCCTTTCCTATTCGTATTCTTTTTTTTTCTTTCTCTAGTCTAATTGCTCTGGCTAATGTTTCCAGAACTATATTGAATGGTGTGGTGATAGTGGGCATCCTTGTCTTGTTCCTGATGTTAGAATGAAAACTTTCAATTTTTGACCTTTTAGTATGATGTTGGTTGTTGGCTTATCATAGGTGGTTTTTATCAGCTTGAGATAAAGACTTTCTTTTCCAATTTTCTGTAGTTTTTATCATGAATGGGTGTTGGACTTTGTCAAATGCTTTGTCTACATCTATTGAGACGATTGTGTCGTTTTTGTCCTTGGTTCTGTTAATGTGGTATATTACATTTATTATTTGTGTATGTTGAATCATCCCTGCGTTCCTGGGCTGAATCCTACTTGGTCATGGTGGGTAATCTTCTTGACAATTTGCTGCATTCTGTTCTCCAGTATCTTATTGGGGATTTTTGCATCTATGTTCATTAAGGAGATTGGCCTATGGTTTTCTTTTTTGGTTGCATTTTTCTCTGTTTTTGGTATCAGGGTAATGCTTGCTTCCAGGAATTAGTTTGGGAGTATTGCCTCCCTTTCAATTTCATTAAAGTGTTTGAGGAGAAGTGGCATTAGCTCTTCTCTGAAGTTCTTGTAGAATTCAGCAGCAAATTCATCAGGACCTGGGCTTTTTTTTTTTTTTTTGTGGTGCCGGGGATCGAACTCAGGCCCTTGTGCTTACAAGGCAAGCACTCTAATCACTGAGCTAAATCCCCAGCCCCCCTGGGCTTTTATTTAGTGGTAGTTTTTTTAATTACTTCTTCAAATTCACTGACTGATATTGGGTTATTTAGAATTTTTTGAATTTTATTTATTTATTTTTTTGAGACAGGGTTTTACTGTGTATCTCAGTCTGGCCTTCAACTCAGGGCAATTCTCCTGCCTCAGCATGCCAGGCTTTGTTTTTTTTCATTTTTGTTTTTAAGAATTTTTATATCTTCTTGATGTGGCTTTGATAACTCATCTGTATGTAGGAATCTGTCCATTTCTTTTAAGATTTCCATCTTATTAGAGTATAGGTTCTCATAGTAGGTACTGATGATCTTGTAGATTTCTACAAGATCCATTGAGATTTCACCCTTTTCATTCCTAATTGCATGGATTAGAGTCTTTTCTTCCCTTTTGAAAATAAGGTCGGCTAAAGATTTGTCTATTTTATTTAATCTTTCGAAGAACTAACTCTTTGATTCATTGATTTTGGGGGGGCAATCTTTTCTTAGTCTCCATTGCATTCATTTCTCCCCTGATCTTTTTAAGTTCCTCCCTGATATGCACTTTGGGTTTAACTTGCTCTCTTTTTTCTAGAAGCTTGAGGTTCAGCATTAGATTATTCATTTGAGCTCACTCTGCTTTTCCAATATGGGAATTCACTACTATAAATTTCCTTCATAGGACTGCCTTCACTGTCGCTTATAAATTCTGGTATATCATATGGGCATTATTGTTAAATTGTAGAATGTAATTTTTGTGATTTATTTTGGCATTGATTTCCAATTTCATTGTCCTATGATCTGATAATATGCATGGGATAATTTTGATTCTTTTGCATATCTTAAGTATGTTTTATCAACTAGTATTTGGTCTATATTAGAAAAACTCTTATGTGCTGATGAGAAGAATGTGCATTCTATTGTCAATGGGTGGAACACTGTAGATAACTACTAAGTCCATTTATTCAAAGGTTTGGTTCAGCTCTGATTTTTTTGTTGTTGTTGTTAATTTTTTTGTCTAGCTTACCTGTTTGTGACAGTGGGGTATTGAAGTCCCCCATTATAATTGTATTAGTGCTTATCTGATTTTTTCTATCCATTGTTTGTTTTATGTAGTTGGGTGTGCTGATATTTGGTGCATATATATTCATGATTGTTACATTGTTATCTCTTCCTCCTTAAATGTTCCCGTAACAACTATGTAGTGACCTTCTTTGTCTCTTCTGATCAGTTTTCACTTGCAATTCACTTTGTCTGAAATTAGAATAGCTAACCCTGGTTTTTTTCCATGTTCCTGTCACATGAAGTATTGTTTTCCACTCTTTGACTTTCAGTCTATGAAATTTATTTTGAGTTTAAATATATTTCTTATGTTTCTTTTCTTTTCCTTTTTTTTTTTTTTTGGTACTGAGATCAAACTCAAGGCCTCATGCTTGCTAAGCAAGCACTCTAACCACTGAGCTAAATGCCCAGCCCTGGATCTTGTTTCTTGATCCATTCTGCCAATCTTTTTCTTTTGGTTGATGAATTGTGACACTTCACATCGATGGTTATAACTGATATATATGGACTTATCCTCATATTATTTCTCATATTATTTTCCTATTGTTGGTTCTCTTTCTTTCCCTTCTATTTAGTTGCTTGCCTTACCTGGTGGATTCATTCTATTGGAATTCTTGGAATTGTTGTCTTCATTGTCTTTTTATAGACTATCCTTCAGAACTTTTTGGAGTTGCTGGGTTGGTGGTCATGAATTTCTTCAGGTGTTCTTTATCATGGAAGTATGTTATTTCTTTTTTTCCCCATGGAAATAGTAATAGCAATACTATCATTTATTGAACACAAATTATATTCCAGGCACTTAACATATTTCATGAAAATTTTCTACAAATCTTGGAAGTAGGTTTCATCATCCCTATCATCTCCCACACCCACATCCCCATCATTTTTTATTAAAGTGAACCAAATCTTAGGAAATTGAAATAATATTCCCCAAATCTAATAAGTAACATATACATGACCAAGTGAAAATCAAAATCTATGTCTGTCTGACTCCAAAGCCCAATGCATCATAAATGCCACAGTTTACTAACCAGTGCCTATTTCTGGGGACCTGACCTAAAGATAAAAGGAGTAACACCCCAAATTGCACCCCAAACTTTCTTTTCCTCAATCTTCATCCCATCCCTAATTCTAAAACCTTACATATAATAGACTCACCTGATTTAATTTCTCTTAAATTTCATGTTTGTCCATCATAAATATTGCCAGGAAAGCTAAGAATATCTAGTATTCCTCAACTTGATGTCAGGGTGTTTAGTCCTCAGGAAAATAAAACCTTGTTACCCACTGAATTGGACTTGAATAGTGATGGGGTCAGTATTGTCTTTAAAATCATCTCTTTTGCTTCATGTCTGCTGTTCTTGATGGCTGTTTGTTTTCTTCTTTAATATTCCCATTTTCATCTTAGCAGTATTTTCTTTTCATTTGTTTAGTTAAAACAAATGTTTTAGACTGGAGAATAATTCATTAAACAGTGTACTTTTATCTTCAAAAGTAGATAAACCATAAAAAAGAGAAGGGGAAATGTAGAAGGAAAAAGTTGAGGAGAGAGAAGAAGAAAAGACATCCTGTGGGTGGCTGGGGATTTAGCTCAGTGGTTAGAGTTCTTGCCTGGCAAGCAC
This sequence comes from Hystrix cristata, assembly GCA_004026905.1. Taxonomy (NCBI): domain Eukaryota; kingdom Metazoa; phylum Chordata; class Mammalia; order Rodentia; family Hystricidae; genus Hystrix; species Hystrix cristata. Next base: position 19,703 of record PVJO010024011.1, read on the forward strand.
AAGGTCCTGAGTTTGATCCCCAGCACCAAAAAAACCCAAAAAAACAAAAAACAAAACAAAACAAAAAAATAATACTGTGGTGTGTGGTGTCACTTTGAAAAGACATCCTATGGAAGAGGGAGACAGATGCATAGAGGGAAGAAGACTAGGAAAATGGCTATTGGAAGAGACAACAAACGGTATGAGAGAACAAAAAGAAATGAAAGAGAGATTGGTCATTTTTCCTAGAGGAGAAAGAAAGTACTCAACTACTTTATTTCCCTAATCCTTTTCCCTCTGGGTCACAGCTGTAACAGTTCCAATTTGAATACAAATAATGTCTGAGATTCAGGATTCACTAGTAAATTAGTTCTGATTCCTTAATCCCAACACTGGATGGTCTGGGGTGTTGGGATTTGGAGTTAATTAATTCAGCCACCTGTAACACTCATTCAGATATTGCTAACTTCTCATCTCACCTAAAGTTATTTGCAGATGCTGAGCATTTGCTCTTCCTCACCTCTTGCCTCCACAGGCCTGGACAGCACTGACTTATTCTTCCTCAGCTCTTTACTCCTGTCCTCCTTCATCTCCAAGTACAAAATTTAACACTGTATGGGGATCTTACAGTTTCTACAGTTTTCTGTAATCTTCGCACTTGTTTTCTTGCCACCTCTTTATTGTGCTTACTTCACACAATTGTAGAATTCTGCTGTTTGAGAAAGTGGCCTCACTGGGTGTCTCACAGTTTCCTTCTGTCAGTTCAACTAGAGTTTTACAGGTACTCACCCAGCCACTGCAGTCTGCTGTGTCCACCACTCTGTTCCACTTGTGTGTCTTTCTGTGGAGGTCTCTGGGGTTGCCAGTAGTCACTGTGCATCTGCTGGCTTGAGTCGCCTCTCCCGCACCAAGAGCCAGGGCTCAGGGAGAAAGTGCCGTCTGCCACCTTTTTCTTCTGTGCTGAGGTCTCTTCTCTTGCTCTCCCTGTGGGCTTCAATTTTCACTTCAGATCCTTGCTAGGTCCTGGGAAACAACTTCCTCCCTCTTCTCTTCTTCACGTTGTGATATTCTAGTGTCTAGACAACAAATATTGGAGAGGCTGTTTCTCTGCTGTTCACTGCGCCACCATCTTCTTGGAAGTCCAAGGAAGTATATTATTTCTCCTTCAATATTGAGAGATAATTTTGCAGGGTTCATCAGTCTGGGTTGGAAGTTATTTTCTTTTAGGACTTGAAACACTGCATTCCAAGGTTTTCTTGACTTAAGGGTTTGTGTTGAGAAGTGTGATTCTGATGGGTTTTCCTTTGTAGGTGATTTCTTTCTTTTCTCTGACAGCTTTAATATTCTGTTCATTTGCTGAATTTCTGGAATCTTGACTATTATATGCCTTGGTGTAGTTTTTTTTTCTGCTCATGACTATTTGGAGTTCTAGATGCCTCACTTACCTGTATCTCAAGTTCTTTTTCCATGCTTGGAAAGAGTTCTGGTATTACATCTGGGAACAGGTTTTTTATGCTCTTCATGCTATCTCCTGATTGTTTATTGATTCTAATTAATCTTATATTAGTCTTCTTTGCATCATCTAGCAGCTGGTGACTGATTTTTTCATGGTTCCTTGCTATTTTTTTTTTTTTTTTTTGGTGCTGGGAATCAAACTTGGGGCCTTGTGCTTGCAAGGCAAGCACTCTAACTGCTGAGCTAAATCCCCAACCTGATCCTTGCTATTTTTAAGCAGTCTTTCATTTGACAATTGCCAACTACAACCCTGTCTTCTAGATCCAACATTCTATCTTCACATTGGTTGACTCTGCTGCATACACTTTCAGTGGAATTTTTAATCTCCTGGATTTCTATTTGAGTCTGTTTTATGAAATTCAGTTCTTTTCTTTGTTGGGTATTTATGGTGTGTATATCATTCCTAACCTCCTCTATTTTTTTAAAATTTGTATCTACTCTGTACTCATGAATCATTTCCTTCATTATAGTCATCATCTCTTTAATTATCTCTGTTTTGTTTTTGTGAAGAGACTTATCCATCTCTTTTTTTATTTCTGCTGCTAACACAGAAAATTTAGCTGGATGACTTTTGATTTCTTCCACCTCAATGACCCCTTGATTTGCCTTGGACAAGTTGAGTGTTATGGATAGCATCTTGCTTTTGTGTTTTTTCATTTTCTATTTTATTTTTGGCATTGAGGCTTATAAATTACTTATGGTAGGTAGCTTTATTACTAGCATCAAGTCCTTTTTAGGAAATGACTACTTTTCAGAGATGTCTTCTAGGCATAGCTGGCTTTTGGCTTTCAAGTCTGTCCCAGGATCCTGCCTCTTCACTTTATTGGGGATGAAAGATTGCAGACTGTTTGGCCAAGCACCCAGTTCTTTGGTACTGGACTATAATATTGTTTATGACCTCCAGACACTCTAGGTATTGGCATCCAAGGAAGATCAATTGATCACAACAACTGTGTCATCTTGGCTAGAGTAGTACAATTAGTAATAACTACCATCAAACAGCCTGGAAAATGACAAACTATGATAACTATTAATTTGCCACCCTTAACCACAGGCACAAAATTTATAGTTATATAACAAAATGTAGGACAAATCAGTACATTATATATGCAATAGAGTGTTTATAATAATATGTGTAAAAATCACAATAGAGTGATTTTTACCCTGAGGGGAGGACATTTTAAACGGATAATAGGAAGGGGCTGGGTATTTACCTCAGTGGTTAGAGTGCTTGTCTCACAACACAATCCCTTGAGTTTGATTCTCAGCACCAAAGGGAAAAAAGAAGGATAAGAGGAAAAAATAGAGAAAAAAGAAGAGAAAATACATTAATAGGAAGGCTGAAGGACAAAGGAAGAATACCCAAGCCTCTGGAAACTGGTGAAAAAGACAGGAGAGAAAGAAGGAAGGAAAAATAAAAAACAAGAACACAACAAAACAGTAAAAACAATGTTCACATGAAAAACCAAAAACAAACAAAACAAGAACAGGAAAAAACATGAAGAAATTTCTCCATGATTTCAAGCCCATGGTTATCTTCTGGGGTCTACAGTTTTGTGGCACTATCCTATTCAGGGTGTGACTCTGCTCTTGCTGGTAGACAAAGGAGACAATATAGTGCTTGCTTCAACAGCACATATACTAAAACAGAGCCCAGCTCTGTGCTGGATAATCCCGGCAAACCTGCAGTAGGTTTAGGGTGAGGTGCTGATCCATACTAGATAATCCCAGCAAGCCTGCAGTAGGTTTATGGAGGGGTGCTAGTTCTGGCTGAGACTGACCTCTGGTTGTGGGGTTGGGGCCTGAGTTGTTTAGCCTGTAACACTCTGGGTGTCTCTTGCTGGCCTGACCACAGCTCCTTGTCCCTGGATGTCTCCCATGGTTGTCCATCACCCAGTCACTGTGGGAGTAAACACTGGGAGTCCTGAGATGAAGCCAACCCATGGCTGCTCTGAGTCCTAGGCTCAGCTGGCCACTCCCTATAATGGCATCCGACCAAGCACTGTCTCCAGGAGACACTGCAGTCACTTAGACTGGAGTCACTCACTAGCTGTTGTAGTGCACAGCATCCACTGCTCCGTTCCACTGCTGTATTTCTCTCTGGAGGCCTCTGGAGTCACCCACTTTCACTATGTCACTGTTGATTTGATCCTCCTTTCTCATGCCACAAGCCCAGAACCAGGGAAAAAAACTACAGATTGCCCCTTTCCTTTTCTGGGTTGTGGTCTGTCTCTTCACTTTCTCTGTGGTTTCCAAATTTCCCTTCAGATCCTTACTGGGTCCTGGGGATCCACCCCCCTCTTCATTTTCTTCCCCAAATTGTTATTTTCCAGTGTTTGGATTCCAAATCTTGGAAAGTTGATTTGTTGCTGCTTACCACTCTACCATCTTCCTGGAAGCTCTTTGTATTTCACTTTTCCTGATGCTATTGTGAAAGGCATTGTTTTCCTAATTTCTCTGTCAGTGAGTTTGTTATTTGTGTACATGAACAGTACCGATTTTCAAGGGTTGACTTTGTATACTGGTTTGCACTGAATTTGGTTAATTCTAGGAGTCTTTTGGTGGAGATTTAGGGCACTTCTACATAGAAGGTCATCTCATCTACAAATGATCATTACCTAACGTCTTCCTTAACTATCCATATCTCTTTTACTTAATTCTGTTGTCTTATTGTTCTGGCTAATATTTCAAGAACTATATTGAACAGAAGTGATGATAGTGGATATTCTTGTTTTGTTCCTGATTTTAGAGGAAAAGATTTCAGCTTCTCTCCATTTAACATGATGTTGGCAGTTGGTTTGTCATAGATGCCTTTTGTCAGATTGAGATAAAGACCTGATATACAGTAAGTACCTCCCTTACAAATGAGGTCCATTCTGGGAGAATACTCATATGCTGGATTTGTTCATAAGTCGGACAAGTGAGTGTTATACACCTTCAACACAAATATACAATGTAAAACATAAAGCAGAAAACCAAATACAAAAATAATGTAAATAAACTATTTTTACTTTTAAGCACAGTAAGCACATAGCAGAACAAATGTGACAATGTCTGGTGGACACATGAGCTACTTCCACAATTTGTTCACATCCATGAATATTAGTAAAGTGAGGTCCATTCATATCTGTGCAAGTTTGCAACTCAAATGTTTGTAAGTCAGGGACTTACTGTACCTATATTCTCCTAGGTTTTTGGGAGGAGAGGGGTGCTAGGGATCAAACTCAGGGCCTTGCACTTGCTAAGCAAGCACTCTACCACTTCAGCTAAATCTCCAACCCTGGGGCTGGGGATTTAGCTCAGTGGTTACAGCACTTGTCTCTCAAGCACAATGCCCTGAGTTCGATCCCCAGCACCAAAAACAAAACAAAACAAAACAAAACAAAAAAAACCCAACCCCTTCTCCCAGATTTTTTTTTAATTTTTTTTTATTTTATTTATTTATTTTAAACCAAGAGCATGTATTGGTACATTCTACGTACATTGATCACATTCATTACATTTATTCTGTACCTATACATGGTGTATCTTGGTTCTCCCCCTCTCCTCCGCCCCTCCCCTCTCCTCTCTCCCCCCCTATTTATATCAGGTTCATTCATCATTTTCCATATTTTCCCTTTCCCCTCTCTTTCCCCTGTTGCCTTTCTGCTTTTCCCCTTCTTTCTTTCTAGCACTCCTCTCCTCTGCACACCATCCTCCCTTTATATAATATCTATTACACCTCTTTGTCCTTATTTACAGTTATGGTCTCATATCAGAGAAACAATTCG
>PVJO010024012.1:0-25089 GCA_004026905.1 Hystrix cristata
TCTACTGCCAAAGTGTGTGTGCAAGTCCTCAAATGCTCCCCTCCTTACTGCTGAAGCTGAACACAGAAGGGAGAAACAGACCACCTCTCCCTCCCACAGTCGACTCGTTCCACAAAGACCTGTGAACATGGTGGGTCAACAGGCAGCCTGGCTGCACCAGGAGCTTGCAGGTTTGATCCTTATTGACTGTGTGACCTTGGGTAACTGATTCCAATTCTCTAGGACTCAGTTTTTTTGCTTAAAAATGAAAACAAGAGCCGGCATGGTGGTGTATGCCTATAATGTCAGGAGGCAGAGGCATGAGGACCGCAGTGAGTTTGAGGCCAGCCTGGACTACACAGCGAGACTCTATCTCAAAAATAAATAAAAAGAGCACCTGGGACAATGGTCTATGCTATGGGAAGTTTTGATGGACTATTTTTAACTGGAAAAAGGCCATTTGTGGATACAGCCTCATTTTTGGAAATCAGTAAATAACTGCACACGGGAAGGGCACACGATGCTTTATCATCAGGAGGAAATGCAAAGACATGATGAAAATTAGGAAAGGGAAAGAGGAGTCAACCTGCTGGCCAGAAGGAAGGGGCAGTCACTGCACAGGGTGGACATGTGACCCCCCAGGCCCCTCGGGCTCTAGCCACTGGGTGCACAGATGTTCACTGGTATGACTTGGGCCCCAGGAAGTGTATTTCCCATGCTTCTAAAAACAAAATCAATTTAAACATGCAAAACGTATCATATTTAAGACAATTTTAAGGAAAACCACGGAAAGGGCAAATAATTTCTTTTTTTTAGAAAAATTAATTGTGCAGGAACCGAGTCTGGACGATTTGACTGCTAATACTTTAGCTCCCCCAGAAGAAAGGCAGGTGCCGCCCTGGGTTGTAACACAAACCTTGACTGGCTTAGATGGGAGCATGTGATGATAATTTTTCCAGGATGTGAGGCCCAAATGGATGCTGCAGCCTTACAAATCTCATCTGGGGGCTTGATCCGCCTGTCTCGCTGTCACTGCCTCGGCCTGCTGATTGATAGGTGCCTGACGTGCCCCCGGACTTCAATTCCCCTCGTGCCACTACCATAAAGGAGTCCCGCCTGGGGGATGCTGGAGTGCTGCTTCCAGACACAGGGTTCCCGGATGCTTGGAGGTTAAGGAAAGCAGCAGCCAGGAAATGACTGGAGGTGTTACTCTGGGAGCGGAGGTGTTCGTTTCACTTTCTGGATTAATGCGAAGCTCGGAATTATCCCTTACGTATAGGAAAATAGTTCTCAAGTACTTTGCTTATCTCAGTCATAACAGCAGAGCCCAGCAAAAGACTACTTATTCACAAACATTACAAAAAAAGAGAGTGTCCACCTAAAAATCTAACTGGTAAGCCCGTTAACTTGACAAATGCCCCAGATGGTAGCATTCACGTGGAAGCTGAATTCCTCAACTATAACCAGATGAAAAGATCAGGTGGGAGAACTACAAGATGCATTTATTAGCAAGCATAAGCCCCCCACAATTCTGTATTTTAAATGTAATTATAACTGCATTCCTGCAAACAAATACATAGTTTAAGAGACTCTGGAATATACACAGATACACTTCCACGCAAATGTAGTAAGATTTTTAAAACCCCATTGCAGACATAATGTAGCAATTAAAACAGCATTTATAACTAAATATGTTTAAAATGCTTCTTCACATAAAAGGATAAAATTTTAAGTCATTTAAAATAACCGTCTGCCTCTGTGCCATATAAAATTTTTAGTATCATTGTGTAATTAATATTAATATCACTTTCTCTTAATAATCTTATCTGTCAGACAATAAAGCAAAAATGTAACATACGATACGTTCACTGAGATAAGTTTAAGTGTGTAAAACCAAAGATACAAATAGTAATGAAGGAAATGCGCGGTAGATTTGAGGCAGAACCCGATCAGCCACGTAGCTGTCACCTGTCTGTGTCTGTCTCCCCCAAGTCATCTTATATGACTTGTCTTTTTTTTTTTTTTGACCATTCTTCCCTAATGCTTACTTCCAACTCCTTTCTTCTTGGTACCTTAATTTTTTAAAAGTCCTTTAGGTCTTTCGCCTCCTTTTTTTGGTACTGGGGATCGAACTCAGGACCGCCAGGCAGGCACTCTAACCACTGAGCTAAATCCCCAGTCCAGGTTTTTCCCGTCTTGCACATGTTTGTAAACCTATAATAGGAAGCGAAAGGTGGTTGAAAAAGATTTGCCCAACTTTATGCTAATAGGTGAGAGAGTCACGAGGGAGACGCAACTGAAGTTTCTTAATGACTGGATCCTTAGGCTGGGTACCTGGGCAAACGACAGACACACAAAGTGAGTATTTCCCTGGCCTCGGAGTGGTATCCAACCACGACCAGAACGTCCTGTGTTGCTTCAAGATGTACAAGATACACTCAGATGTTCTAAAGATGCATTGATCACCGGATGTTTTCCTTTCCGTTGGAGGAGCAGCACATGGTTCTGATCATCTTTCACGCCACCTGCCTACTTCTGATTGGATGCTGGGGTAATAAATGATGCTTTCTGTCTTTAAGGAAAAAAAATGAAAAACTGCAGCTGAAAATATTGAGACCAAAAAAAATGTTAAATAACTTCGTAAAATTTCAGGCTTCTGTATTTTAGGAAATTTTACAAATTTCAGTTAATACCACATTGTTGTGTTAGGCCAATGAGAAATGACTCAACCCAAAACTGGGCCACACTGCTGAGAAAAGGGGACTGAGGGACAAGACAAGTCTCCAAGACAGTCTCCCAAGGTCTTGCAGCTCCCGGGGAGGGAGGAGACGATGGGTGCCTGGACCACCCACCCCATTCCCCTGGCCCTGCCTGTTCCCCATGCAGATGACAAATGTGGACTCATAGTGACCCTGTGGCATCGCATCACTCCGCCCCGTGAGCCATAAGGGCTGTGGACCACCCCAGGCGCAAGGCAAACCTCAGAGTCCCTGTTCTCCTGCCCTGTGTCTCCCCGCCAGCTATTCGCCTGTCAGTCTCCTACAGGGCTGCATGGACGTACCACACCTGGTGGCCACTGCCCACACTCTTCCCTTTGTGTGGACACCACAGGCCATAGTTTGCTGCACTCTTGGCACTCCCGAAGGCCCAGCTACCAGGCCCATCTTTGGGAAGCCCCACTGCACTAAAGTGCTTGCTATGTAGTATCTGAAGGTGACTGGTTCCAGGACCCCTTGGATACCAAAAATCTGCAGACACTCAAGTCCCGTATCTACAATGGTGTGGTCTTTGCATAGTATTTTCGTACGCACTTTAAATCATCATCTAGACTACTATTAATACGTAATGCAATGTAAATTTCAGGCTGTATAATTTAGAGAATAAAGACAACACCTCTACACAGACAGCAGAGAGACAAGTTTCCCAAATATTTTCGATCCGTGGCTGGATCCATGGATTCAAAACCCAGCCATACAGAGGGCCAACTCCATCTGTGGAATGAACGAGTACATTACTGTTTTTGTGTCAGCTGAAAACGTGCTTGGTAATCCATTTTTATGGGAGCTGATTTCAGAATATAAACACGTGCATCTATGCAACCCTCACTCTCATTTCACTTTGACCCACTTGACAAAGTCCACTTTGGTTTCTTTAGTGACGATCTCTCCCTTCTGGTCCTGGACAGACTCAGGGATTCTGTGTGGCTCCCTGCTGTACTCCCATGGCTGGGGCAGCGGGTGGCACACAGTAAGTGGTCACTTCACACCTGTGGCACACAGGATGTCACATGGGAAATCAGACAACGGGTGTGAAACGCACCTCATCTGTATAATCCTTCCTCAATTTGTCTCTGGTTTTAATGACTCAAAAATGGGTTGAAATAATCTAAGGTAGTTTTAACTCCAGTTACTCCTAATTTTAAAAATGTGCTGCCAAACATCCACTACTAAGAGTTTTTTTCTTCCTGCCAGAAACTGTGTGAACAGTGACCAACATGTTCTGTTCTATACAAGGAACACCAGCTCTAAGAAATATTTGTAAAGCAAGTGACAAAGCAGGAAGACTAAGACAGGTAATTTTAAAAATTCAAAGAACTATACCACATAAACCCCACAGCAGACTTGGAGCTCCTTTTGCAAGGCTAAGAAGCTATCACCCCACCATCCGATGTAGCACATGCTCTGTGGGGTGCCCTGCTGACCCCTCAGAAGTGTTCATTTACTAATGCCACAGAAATACTGGCCAAGGACATGATAGCAGTGGGTGGGTGTGGCTCCAGGACCCCGACAAGACCCTGAAGCCTCTCTTCCCACAGAGTAAGGGAGGAAGAAGACAAACGAGAAAGCAGAAGAGGGTCATTTCCAAAGGTGAGCAATGCCAGGAAAACAATCCACTATAGCAGGGTGACTGCTTTCGATTGGGAAGGAGAAAAACCAGGAAGTATGCAGTGTGAGCTGGAGCCCAGCGAAAGCTGAGCGTGAGGAGCAGAGCCCAGGGAAGAGGGCAGAGAGGGGCTGCGAGGCCACATGGGCATGCAGGAGCTGGCACCTGAGCAGAGCCCTCAGCGGGTGATGTGGATGACTCACCCACAGTCCAGCCACAGAGAGGGATCGGTGGGTGGGAATGGATAGAGAAGCAGGGTTCGAACCACAGGGACGGGCCAGAGGGACATAAATCATCTGGAACCTGTCTGTGTTTGGAGGAAGCGCTAGTGTGTGGGTGTGAGCGTGTGGGAATCTGGTCCATACACCCTCCCTGCTCTGTCCCGTCTAAAGATGAGCGTGGCTGGCTGACAATGAACTCTGGTGAAGAAGAAAGAAGCCAGGAGAGGAGTCAGGACAGGCCAATGGGCTGACCGGGCTTGGTTCTCAGAACCAAGTGCAGTGAACTAAGCAATCGAGCGGCCTCCGCGAGGCGTGGTTGAAAGCAGACTCATGAGTGATGCTGAAGCTGGTGAAAGGGCACCAAGATGACCCACTTTCAGCATGAAATCTGCTTCCAATCTGAAGAGAGTGTGAGCTGCCCAGCTGCCTTCCGGTCAGGTGGCAGTTGGTGACGTGTGTTCGGTGGAGGACTGGCCACGGCGAGGTGGAGACCCTAGAGGAGTGCGATGAACAGAGTGGCGAGCTGCAGTCTGGGCCCTGCTCAGCCCCAGGAAGAGGAATGGAGGGGTGGCCAAGGAACAGCAGGAAGACCCCAGGTCTATGCAGGAGGCCGTCACCGGCGCTCCCCACTGTTGAGCAGCAGAGTGAGGGGAGCGGGGGCGCACCTACTGAGGTGGCGAAGACGAGAGCTAGCACAGAGATGGAGGGTGAGTGACCGCAGAGAGCGTCCACAGGTACACAAGACAGCGTGCTGAGAGAGAAAGGACAGAAGCTGCAGACGAAAGACGTCAGTGCAGGCCGGCTGCCGAAGGGAGGGACCAGCACTGGAGCCAGGGCAGAGGGGACTTCTGTGGGAGCAAGTACTTGGGAAGACAAGAGGGGGCAGGCTCGGGGATGGACGGGACACCCAGTTCCTCCTACGGGCGGTGGCAGAGCACCCCTGCAGGTGTGTGGGGTAGGAAGACCCCTGCAAGTGCCTCCCTGGGGTCTCCTGCCCAACAGTCATGGAAAAACCACACGTATTGCATTGCTTTGAGCTACATTTCTTTTTTTTAATCAAAAGTGTCCTTGTTTCAACTTCTCCTCGTGGCTCTGCATGGCCACAGAGTACAGCTGGTGTTTCACCTCTGTGGGCACCATTCCCAGCCCACACTCGAACCCCTCCAGAAGAGTGGGTCCCATCCCAAACCCCCGGGGGATGTTCCAACACCCAGGCTCCACCCTGGGCCCCAGAAATCGGTGTTTGAAAAAAACATCCTCAAGAGTGTAATGCGCAGGAGTGTGAGGATCCTTCCTTAGAGCCCCCTCCCCATGTGGGTTCCCCTCATTCTGGACGATGGGTGCAGACCCTTCCCTACATCCTGGTCCTGCGCTTAGGATACATCCCTAATTTGTCTTTCCCGCCCTCTGCCCGCCCCCTCAAAGGGCCTGGCAAGGCTGGCAGGATCTGGGCCAGAAACAAGCATGAGCTTCGTGGCATTTCTGCAGCACATGGTGCCCAGGTCTTCCCCTCCCGGGTTCACATGGACCGCCCCTCCAGCCCTCCCCATTACTGTACTACTGGCTTGTCGAAACTGAATTCAGGACTTTAGGTTTGAACCCATTTTGCAGCCTTTAAGTGGGGTACTGAAGCCTAGCAGCTCTCTCAGTGTGCGCAGTCCATGTCTCATGCCTTCCCAACCACGCCCTCCCACGGGCAGCAGCAGACACATCGAGCAGCCCAGGCCACCTGTCCTGGCTGCGGGGCCGGGGAACAGTGGTCGGCAGGCAGCACTAAGCTAAGTGCCCTCCTGCTCTTGCTGTGCGGTCCTGTGTCACGGCTTGTGTTCCCGTTCAGACAATGCTGAGCATCACACGATATTTATCAATACCCTGACTTCTACTCCAGAGATCCCAGAAGCATGATGGCCCCCCCATGTGACAGCCCAAAACACCTCCGGGTAGCACCCAGTGTCCCCGGGGGCATAAGTCATCCCTGACTTAGAACCACTGGTCTAGACGCAGACACCGAGGGCCAGGTGCTACGTACCACACCTGGCATCCTCATCATCGTGTTTCAAAGCATTTCTAGGTTTCTGCCGGGTAAGGACGGAGGATCAGTGGCCCTCAGGCATGAAAGCCACTGCTTCCTGTTCTGGGAATCGGGCAGCATCTGACTGTCCCGTGTTCCTGGGTCAGCAGCCACTGCTGGAAATAGCTGATAGGAAGGAACTAAGGAGACAAAGTACAAAGTTTCAACAGTCTGATCAGGAGGGGAAAGAAAAATCCACCTTTCCCCCCTGTGGCCAGTTACCCCAGGAAGCTTCTGCTTCCTCCTCGCCACATGCCGAGAAAGGCAGGCAGGCTCTGCAGAAGAGGGAGCAGGGTCAGCCTTTTAATTAGGCCCGCTAGCCCAGCGAGCCGAGCGGCCCCCCAGCGGCTGAGACAGGAGTGCCCCGCTTTGAGAGATGCGAGCCCAGGGGCCCTTTAACACTAGGGTAAGCGGAAGGTTGATGACAAACCCCGGGGCATGGGGAGGAATTGATAAAGGGAAGTTCAGGATCCGTGAGAGAAGAGAAAATGTGTATCTATAGGATGATGCATGTCCTTGAAAGGTGAGCACCATAAAAAGACAAATAATGTTCATGACGCCACATTTTAACTCTAAGCATTCCTTCTTCCTTTAGTAACAAGAACAGAGGGAAAACGCTACCAGCTCTCGAATCAGAAAGACCAGGGTTTGAATTCTGGAAAATTATGAAGAGAGTGGCCCTAGTTTCCCAGTTTTTGTGAAACACAACATACAGGGATAATGAATTCCCAGGACATGAATTTGAGATGTGTTGCGAAGGCATTGTCACTCCACACGCCACCCTGTCGCCCCCCAATTAAAATCGGTCTACAAATTAAACCACCTGGTCAGGGACCGGCAGCATCCCACTACCACCACCTGCTGGCCAGGCACTAAAATTGTCAGTATAACCTCCAAAGAGATTAAAATTGATGAATGAGCAGCCCACGTCCTTAGAGCCCGCAGTCATGGCGTCCTTGCTGTCACTCTGGTCTCAAATGCAGGTTTGCTGACCTTTCTTGAGTCAGCTCTAGGGCAAGGGAGTAACAAAAAGAAGTGCAGGAGACCCTGATACCCAAGCTGCGGCTCATGTTTCTAACTCCCATAGTTAAAACAGCCCTGTGAGTATTTCCATCATGGGAAAAAATGTGTAACAGCAAGAACTCAAAGGCTTTGCGTTCAGGATCTGCTGTCTAATAACTGGATTGTAGCAGGAAGATACACGATTAAGTGGTCAGAAGGAAACACACCGTACATAAAGCCAACTACACAGGCACACCCGCACACTCACACTCAAGGGCAGGAGGCCCTGCATCCGTGTGTGGTGTCTGGCTTGATGTCGATGAGGTGGCACGTGGCCTGGAGGGGGCAGAAGGGGGGGAGGCTGAAGAGGAATACCAAAGAATCATGTGAAGAAATGCAATATTAAGTGCGGCCGGTCGAGAGGCAGAAGATAAACTGCTGGACTGAAGCAATCGGAGCTCGGCGGAGCCATCAGAACAACCTGACAGTTGAGAGGCGGGGAGGTGTGGCTGCCACGGCAACGACAATGGCCGAGGCTGCCAGCCAAGGCTGGCTCATGCGGGAGGATGGGGAGGGTCCACTGGACACTCGGGAAGGCAGGCAGACAAGCGCGGGGCTCCACGGCGTCGGCCCTCGGCACAGGTGTGATGCATCTAGCGCACCATGACAACCCAGGATGCTAAAAACGACCCCCCAGGGCCCCTGCTGCCCCCAGGAGCCTTAACTCACAGCTAGCACTTCTAGAGAAGATGATTAACCGAGAAAAAAATTACCGGCTTCCAATAAGATTTGAGAAAACTCTCAGCCAATAGTTGTTGCAGAGATAATTGTCCTGAATCTATCAATAAAGCTAAGCTGCCCCTTCATTGACTGCAAACACCAATTTTTTTCACCCAGCATTATAAGTTGGTGTTCTCAGGCTCACTACTGCCATTACGGTGATAAACAGTTTAAACCACAACAGGACCTGACATGTAGATCAATTCTGGGTCCATAAAGAATCTACACAAGAGGTTCCAGGACAGGAATTTACAGCCACCAGTTTTTATTCTCTCTTGCTGCAAAAATTACTTCTGTCAAACACTTAGGAGAGTGAGAAAAAATGTAAAAAAATTAATTTTTCATGTACTACCGGAACAGCCTTTTTCAATGCAGAAGTGCAAGATGAATATGTTCTGCATTTAAAAAATTACGCCGAGCAGCATGTGGTACTTAGTGCAAGTGGGATCCAATCCTCCGTGTTGCTCGCAAGCCAGCAGACAGCAATTTGAAACCCTGAACAGAGCTGTTGGATTTTCTCTAAGGGCAGATGCAGGGGCTCACGTTAGCGACGCCAAATTATATTAGACGTTTAATTTTAAACCTCAGGTACTTAAATGTAAAACCTTACAACAGTAATAGTCATAAAGCAGTGGGGCAATCCATTCCACAGAATGGATTCTTCTTTCCTTCTCCTCTTAATTTAGCTACCGTCTCCTGTGTCCCGGCTTTGCCCACTACAGAGTCATCTATCTAATTAGGAGGTGCTCACGGCAGCTGGAAGGCCGGCGCCCCAGGGGTACCTGCATGTCACGGCGGGAAGATTGAAAAGTTCTCTGGAGCCCAAGTCTTAATTTAGGGTGGGTGTGGGGGCAGAGAGAAACTGAATCCTGCTGCTGGTGTTATTATTACGCTTTCTAATAAAACTGGGTGACACTGGCAGGTGTATTCACCAGTGTACGGACATGTATGCTCTGAATGGTGCAGCTTTCCCTGCCTCCTCGTGGCAGAGGGAGCGTCTTCTCATAGTGAAATCCAAAGACGGGTGAGCGCAGGAGGGAAAATAAAACGGTTAAAAAGGGAAGCAGGGAGACTCAGATCAAGTACACCTTGCATGGCAGAAAGGCACCCTGTGTCCTTGGTGATTATTTTCCCAGCATTGCAGGATATGTGTATGAAAGGTGAGGTCTTGAAATCCATGTACGAACACATTTTATTCAAGTGCTCCGTCAGATCCCCTGATGTGGCTTGAGTCTGGCCACTGATGAATGAATGTGCTAAAGGAAGGGATGGGGATGTGGCCAGTGGGTGTGGGTGGGGCCTGGGCGGCCACTCTTCTAGTCAACTCCCAGGAGATGCCAGACGCCACTTGGTCTGTGGACTGCACTTTGAGAGGCGAGACTTTAGCATAGTGGTTCTCAAATGTCAGCGGGCCACATAGTCCCACGAAGGGTTTGTTGACACACAGGTTCATACCCACTGGACTCAGTGGGTCTGGAGCCGGGCCTGAGAATGTGCATTTCTAAACAGCTCCGAGGGGCTGCTGAGAAAGGGGAGCCAAGCCCCAAGTTTGTGTCCTGGCTCTTTCTCTGATGCTCCCAAGCGATGCCTAACCCTTCTGTGCCAGTCTCCCTGTTAGTAAGATGGGGGTAGGGATGGTATCTAGTCTGAAAAGTAATGAGATAATCCACATGAGCCACCATCAATATCTGCTCTTATTATCACGTTATGGACCTTTCCAAAAATACATTGGGTCTGACACACTATCAACCTTTGGAAAACACAGGCGCCAAGATGAACCCTATAAAAGTTATCGGAAACATACTCAGGACTCCACTGTATTGTCTCTCTGGATCCTTGTTCTTTACAGTTTTGAAATAAGATGCGAATGGATCTAGCGACTCTGGCCTGTCCATACTCTCTTCTCCTGTCTCTCCTACTTTGGCCATACCCGACTCATGCCTTTCATTTTACGGTAGCTCTTCGGCTGCTCCATTTCCCTTTTTACTCCTCTGTATCTTGGCCCAAATCTCCCCAGTGCATATAATAACTTCTTTTTGCTCTTTTGCACAAAAAAAATTCATCTGGTTCTTTAAGCACTGCCCAAGTGTGATCCTTTTCGGGACATTTTCCTTGATGAACTAGCAATCCTCACACCACCTGGGGTTTCAGCCCTGCTCTTCCTCCTCCCCGGGCAGGTTGGCACCAGGCCAGTGGCCTGTGTTTCTGGTTTCTGGCGTTTGTTAGGCCAAGGAGCACACAGGTCTTCAGAGGATGCCCATGTGGGCTTGTGTGATGCTTTGCAAATCTGAAAATACCTTCCCACCCAGGTGACTTCAGTCTTGTCCAGGAGCCCTATAAACATGTGAGTACACATCAGTGCAACCAACTTCCACGGAAAGTGACTTCCAAACACACCACGGGCCTGGAAAGAACAGCGTCTTGTGGGGTGGCAATGCACAGCTGGTAGCTACACGCAGCTCTCAGCCAGAGGGAAGTCACCCAGCGAGTCTTTATCGGTCACTGTGTGGAAAGGAAATCTGTGCAGCATGGGTTTGGGGCAGATTAATATGCTACCTGAAAAATTCTACAGAAAACACTTGGAGGGCAGGGGAGGCAGAGTGGCGGAGCTGGTCTCTTGCAGGAACTCACTCTCCGAAGCCCCAAACACAGCTCCAGTGTGGAGAAGACCCGCACGGCTGCTGCTCTGATCAGACGTTCGGTGCCTCAAGGACGCTAACACAAAGCAGGGCCAGTTCTTCAGGCAGGGCTGCTTGCAGGGCACACCTGCCCTGGGGCCCGGGGTCCCCACGGGAGCTCTTGTGGCCCACCAGAAAGCACGGCTCTACTGAGGAAGGCCGCTGCAGAACGGAACCTCATCGGACAGTAAGGCTAACTGCGAGTCAAGTACTTGACAACGAAGTAATGAAGTACGTGAATGACCTGCTCCTCCTAAACAAAGCGACTACGATGAAAAAAAAAACAGTGGATAGTAAGGGAAGCCAGGTGCCACATGGAGGGCCCCACGGCTAATGACTACTGAGCAGATGAGGAAACTGAGGAAAGGGCATGCACCGGCTGGAGAGGGAAGGTACTGCAGGTGGCTAACTGCTAATGATTTAATCCCATTCCACGGGGATCCCAAGGTATTCCCAAGGATTCCACAGGGAAGAAAGACCGGAAGAGTCGCTCCAGAGATGAATGGCAGGCGCCTGTCATCTATCAGAGTTTCCTCTGAGCAAGCAAGGAGTCCTGGCCGGAAGTGGGAGCATGCTGGGCTGAACCACCAGGCAAAGCTCCACCTCTGTGTTCCCAGTCTCCAGCTTTACAGATCTGCACTGCATGGCATCCTCTGGGGCCACCATCACCGACTCCACTTCTCCTCCCAGCCTTGAGATGTCGTTCCTTAAGGCCTGTACGGCCACCGCGCGGAAGCAGTATGGAGCAACTAGAAACGGGACGATGTTTACCAAAGCAGAAGTCCTGCCGCAGCAGCTGCTGGGTCTACAGGGAAGACCTGATGCTGAATCTTTTAATTAGAACAAATTATGCTAAAATTGCTCTAAAACCCTGTCTGATAGATTACATACAACAGTGGGAATTCCTTTAAACACCGGTGAACAGGCCATAGACAAAATGCCACAGGCAAAACGGGCTGCAGCCAGCCGGTGTGCCCTCCCCACTGCATAATTCACGTGTGCATACGCATGTCAAGACAGTTTCCATGCACAGCTGTCTCCCAAGAAAAACTGTGCGAAGACGTGTTGGAATGAGGGATTACAGAGGGGACTCTCCGGAATTTAGAGGGTGTACCAGGAACCCCAGAAACCTGACGACAGAAAGAATTAGTCCCGAAAGCATAAAATGTGCTGTAATGGCAACATGTGGGTCACATGTGTAGGGCAGTGTGATCAGGGACGCATCTGATATTGTTTCCCAGCCCCACCATCTCTTTGTCACGTGATTCTGGGTAAGCCTGTAGCCTCGGTTTCCAAATCTGTCCACTGGGGAGGAACATCTAGTCCCTGACCAGACAGGAAGAGAGGAGATGGAGCAGGTGAGACGGCCTACTGGGGACAAAATGCTCCACGGGTGACAGGCAAGAAGAGTGCTGCTGTCATAGCGTGCTCCACATGGCGTGGACAGCTCGGGCATCACGCCCGGCCCCTGGCTACACGGAGGACCTGCAGGTGGCTGCGGTCCGTGGGGCTGCGCCCCCTCTTACCACTGCTGATGGCCGAGTTTGCAATGACCGTAGCCTCGCTCCACTGGTCGGCACTGGAGACTGAGTAGGAGCGCTGGTGCATGCCGTCCGGTCGGCTGTTGAAGGAGACCAGGCTGATGCCGCTTGCCATCTGAGACCCAGACGCACTAGTGACATTCCCTAGGAATAAACAAGCCAGGTGAACACTACGGCGATCTGCAGACCACGGAAGCCAGCACGCGTTAAGTCTACGGGGCCTCAGGCTGGCAGTCGACGTACCTGGCCACTGAGAGCCACAGTCGTCCTGCCTATGCGGCAAACAGAAGCATCCAACACGGCACTCGATTGAGAGGAGTAAAACGGTGACGCAAATCATGGGGGTGCTTGACTGAGCAGTATCAAGAAATCTTGGTGGCTGTGTACAATGCAATCCCAAAGACACGCGACTCTATCATCATCTCTAAAGATAAGAGACCCAGCTAGTCCTGGGAAGAGCGTCACCACAGGGCAGGGCTGGGTACAGCTGCTTGGCTGTGCCAACCATCCATGGGATTGCCAGGGCTCACCCATGAGGAGTCAGGTGGCTGGTGCCAGAGGATGACGTTCATGGTACAGCTATGCCGTATAACCAACACACACCAAAGTCCCCAGATGGGCCATGGAGGAAGTGCAGACCAGAGAAGTTTACTCTTAACCTTGAAGAGACTGAGCAGAAGAAAATTAACCTTACTAACTTCCTAGTGCACGAAGACTGTGATAAAAAATGATTCCACTAATGATTTCAATCAGTTGCTCATCATCAACATGAATTATCGTCTGGTCACACCCATTTTAGACTCAAAAACGTAATGGAGAGTCTTCTCGTAAAGCTCAGCCAATCACACCTTCACACCTGCTGCTCGGGAATCGGTCTTGCAACCATATGCAAGGATTCATAGGTCTTGGGGTTGTTTTTTTAAACTTTCTTCCAATTGTTTTATTTCAGAACCAATTAAGTTGTAAATTGTTCCAATGGAAAGTTTTCACAGAACCAGGTTTAAACACGTAGCCCATGAGTGGTTCCTAAATCTGGCTGATTACCAGAATTTCCCATGGAGCTTTGTAAAAATAGAGGTTTCAAAATCAGACTTCTGGATTTTGATTCAGAAGATGTGAGGGTGAGGCTTAGGTGAATATGCAATTTTAAAAGCACCCAGCAGTCCACATGAGCAGCCAGGAGTAGGAAAACCAGGCCTCTGCCACAAATGAGCCCCCTCAGTGAATCCCGGGCAGCCCTGGCAAGTTACAGTCGTTCACAGTAGTAGACGGCGGTACAACAATTGCACGGTTAATGAAGAGAAAGGGTCTTGGTGTTAAAAATGTCTTTCTAGGGGGCTGGGGATTTAGCTCAGTGATTAGAGTGCTTGCCTTGCAAGCACAAGGGCCTGAGTTCGATCCCAGCACCACAAAAAAAAAAAAATGTCTTTCTACCTTGGGGGCAGGGGGAAGATACCCATTTCATGCCACTGTCAGAACTGGGTACGTGTTCAATGTTATAGGGAAATTAGTTGTAGGCAGGTCTACCTGATTCCAGAAGAAGGCCGGAAGTGACACGGGAGGAATGAAGAACGGCCCAGGGACCCACGCAGTGACCTGCCTAGAAATCTGTCCTAACCCCGGGCCTCCTGACACCTGCTTCCTCAGCCGCCCTGGGATCCAGGTGCACACAGAAGTCTGAGTGGACCTTCTGCAGAGTTCAGGTTATTTAAAAATCCAGGCAATAATCACACGAAACAACAACTGTACCCAGAACTCTTCCCCACGTCAGACCCCTGTTTGCAGAGGTGCTTAGGTGGGCAGAGTCTGGGGCTCCAATTGGAGGCCTCCGTCTGGCCCCTCTGCCTCAGTGCACCATCACTGGCATGCCCCAGGCGTTCCAAGAGGAACACCAGGCGATGCTTCTGGTACCCCCGGGTGCCACCACTGAGCCCCCCGGAGCTGGCCTCTAGGTGTGCCGAGCTGTTCTGCACCCACAGTGGTGCTGTGCTTGGTGGGCTTATGCTGCACCCCCCCCCTCCGCTGCCTGCTCTCCACCCGGGGGCGCCATATGGGCTGTATCCATCAGCTCCAGCACCTTCTGGCTTCCTGCTGGGCTCAGCCAATGGGGAGCAGAGCAGGAGGACTGTGAGACCGGCTCATCTGTCCTGGCCTCTCTCCCTGAGAGTCCCTTGGGCGGGCCATGTGCCTCTCTGCTGGCCCACTCCTGCCAGCCCTGGTGCCTGCGCTTCTCTTTTGCAAGAGGCCAGGACTGCACACACCCAGCCATCGGGGCTGAGCTCAGGTATCAGGTGGCTCCCAAGAGTGGCTCCTGGGCTCCCTTAGGCTGGTCTCTCTTCTGTCATGTCACCCCCCAGCGGTCCAGAGCTGCTGGACACTGACGATGTTTTATAGTGTGTTCAAGGAAAAGGGAAAGATGGAAAAAGAATAAAAGAGCCGTGAGAAGCTATATGCAAGCAGGGAGGTGATTTCTCTTTATGGTGACCCCAGTGGCTATGCCAGCCACCTCTGTGCCCATCCTGCCTGCAGGGACATTTGCCATTTGGGTACAATGTCAAGGAGATGATCTCTTCCTCACTATAACGCCCCTCGGACTGCAACAGGCCAATAAGTATGAGGTCTGTCCACAGACAGCTCTGTTTTCTTCTCTCTGGTGATGCTGAGGCTTGAACCCCAGTTCTTCACACTGAGCTGCGTCTCCGGCCCACCTCCCTTTTCACAATTTTATTTTGAGACAGGTTATTCTAAGTGGCTAAGTTGCCCAGGCTGGCCTCAAACTCGTGATCCTTCTGCCTTAGCCTCCCAAGTGCTGGAGTCAGAGGTGAGCACCACCAGCTTTAGGCTGATGGAAAAGCCAGACACCTGAAAAATCCAATATAAACTCACTGCCTATCTGTGTGCTCACCTTCTGGTCCACGATGAAGACACAACACTCAGCATTTGCTGTGGCCACTCCCTTGCTCATTCCTTCCTAAGAGCAGTTTCCCAGGACACCCAGTCCAACAACCTCCCAAAACTCTTACCTTGACAAACAGATACTAACTATGGAAACAAATTCCAGAAAGAAGGATCAACACACATTGAAGGACAACAAGTCAATCTGAACTCAAGGCAGGAAATGCACAAAATGTGCAAACAGAGATATCTGGGAAAGAATTGGTCTTAAAAGTCCACGGTGTTCATCTGAAATGGGGCATCATACTGCTGAAATACGAGGGGTAAGTAAGGTTCCTACAGGGTGCACATGAATGCTGACTGATTTACAAACTTCTTGCTGTTTGTGAAGTGAAATGGAAGCACAAGCCCTATGACACATTAGGACACTGGTGACGCACTTCTGGGTATGGCTCAGCGCCTGCTGTCTGCCTCTGGAGGGGCCAGAGGACCTCCTGGCAGGACCCTGTGCTCCTGCCACCTTACTGGAAGAATCCAAGCCAGCCGGTCAGGTCCCTTAGCGGGCAGAGTCTCAGGACCAGGAGCTTGTGACGGTCCCCTTACTCAAACACTCCCGAGTCCCAAGTATGGGAATATACAGGAAAAACAGGCCTAAATTTTGGCCAAACCAATGTCTGCATTGTTAAAGTAACATTTTAAGCCAGATACATGTATGCGTGGCCTGGAGACTAGCTTGAGCTTACAGGTCAATTTTTGCTCAGTAATAATCCCCCCAAAATAGAATTAATTTGAGAGATTCCATCTGAAAATCCATAGTTTCTGGCATCCCTTGGAAAATGAGAGTGTGTGGCAGATGTCGCCCTGTGCTTGTTCTTGAAAACAATGAGTGCCGTGGCCATCCCCCAATCTGATCAGAATCCACACCGCTGACCACCCATCACACCTGTCCCTCCACCTCAGCCACAGGCCCACCACGTACTTGCCTTTCAGTGCAAATAAATAAAGACAGATGTGAGGCGGCCCAGGGGCCCAAGGTCACAGTCATGGCACCACAGAAGCAGCCATGCGGGCTGTGATGCTGCTGGCCACGGGTGCATGGTCCTGGGCCCTCAGTCGCACCGCAAGCTTTTCTCTACTTTGAGGAAAGCCATCAACCAAAGAAGCAAAGAATTGTCTAATGCTTGGTAAGTACTTTTAATATCACATTTCAAAACTAAGTATGACAGGTCATCATTCCTAACACTTATTTTTACACAACACACACACCAACAAAGTATAATGTGCATTTTCACTTCTGCTGCTGAATGGCTGGCATTCACCAACTGGTCAAGTCACACTGTCCCTGTGTCCCGTTTTCCTATGTGAGCACCCAGCAGTCTCTACCCTGGGAGCACCCAGCAGTCACCACGCAGGGAGTCCTCAATGCTTCTGAAAATACCTTAAGCATAAAAAGAGACGTGATGTTTAAAATCACTTTATTCTCTCTCAAAGGACTCAAGGGCTACATTTCTCCTTGAATGGTAATTCGTTTAGCGTTAATGAGTTATTAATTAAGGCTGAGAGCTGAGGTTCTCATTTGTGAAGGAAGCTGATGACTTTATCCAACTGGCTGAGAGCTAAGGACCTTGACCTCCAGACCAGTCAAGATGTAAGTGGGCCTCAACCATGTCCCATGCACTGGCAAGGTCAGCCTGAAGTGCATGCTCCTCATCAGCCAGCCGAAGCGGGGAATTTAAAGCCCACACCGCCACTGGCAGTGACGGAGACACGTGACTCTGGAGGTGCTGTGCTGAGTAGTTACAGACATCTACCCACACCCGCACCTGGCAATGAAGAGGATTTCTTTAAGACCAGACCTCTTGCTCCCCAGTTCTAGAATCTCAAGGTTGCCAGTAGGACTAGAGACACAAATCGAAGACCCCAGGAGAGCCGCTGCACGGTGGGCGTGCACTTGAGCCACGGGCTCCACAATGACAGTGCATGTGGTCTACGGAAGCTGCACCTGCTCCTAGGGCAGCCCAACAGAGAACTCTGGGGCTTCCTCCCCCAGCAGCGACCACCTAAACACATTTGTGTTTTGCTCTAGAACTGTGTGCTCTCAAGGAACAAGACACAAAGCTGCTGTGCTGGGCAGAGTGAAGGGGCCAGAGTCTCTTGGCTTTAGAAAACCTACAATCTTGTTCATGGGATGGGATCAGAGAAATGCACAAGTGGCCCAGATTCAAGGCAAGGTGACGGTGGGGCCCTGGGGAATGCGAGGGGCAGGGAGTGCCCCATGCTGGAGGGTCCAGGAATGACTCTGTGGAACCCTGTGGACTGAGTTAGTTAAGACTTCTGAATTTGACCCGAGGAGGCCCCCTTACTCTCTTGGGACAACCCCAACTGCTCTTCCAAAGGATCCACAGATTAAAGACTTCCATACAACATCTAGAGTCCCACTCATCATTTTGTCCCTCAAGATTCTGCTCTTTTCAAAACCATCCAGATTAAAATCACACACGCAGATGTACACAAATGCGTCCATCAAAAAAGCACATGTAAGACGTTCACATCAGCACACCGGAAATGACCCAAGTGCCACCCATCGTGAGCACACGGTGACACAGACACCGCCGGGGGAAAAGGAGCTATGGCCCAGCTATGCCGGGTGGGCAGCAGAGACAAACGGGGAGAACGTGGTGAGCGGGACAGCTTGGCCGGTCGCGGGCCTGGTCAGTGGTACAGGAGCGCCAGGCACATCCCATCCACGCAGTGAGAGGTCTGAGGGTGCCCGGCCTCTTGTGGGGAATGGGCAATGACAGCAGGGGCCCACAGGGCTTCCGAGGAACTACCCACCTGCTGCTTCAGGATTTTGGGTTTTTTTTGAGACAGAGTCTCCTTCTACAGCCCGAGGCAGCCTGGAACTCTGGGTGGTCCTCCTGCCTGTTTCAGGGGTTCTGGGATCACAGGCGTGCGTCACCACACTCGGAACACCTGCCGCTTCTTGACGTGAGCTTTCGGTTTCTCACTTTCTCATATAAGTTGTATCTATCAACTTCACTTCTCCTAAAACCCCAAAAAGCATCATCTGAAGGGTTTGTGGATGCAGACGTCGGGTCAGGAAGTACATGCAAACACTGGGCTGGGCAGGGAAACAGCTTTACCAGCACCACGTCCTTAAAGAGCAGCCCAGGCCCTAATGGCACGGGACGCTGGCTTCCGTACCAAGGGCCTCTCTGGCATCTGCCTCTGCGGTCTCCCCGGTATTACCGCGCGAGGCGTGATTGGCTCCCCAGCCCTTCCCGCGCAGGAAGAGTTCCCTCGGACGCCCATCTCTGGATCAGCTGGCACCAGTCAGAGTAGCAGGGGGCGGCCGCATTACCATGTTAATCCGTGCCCTCCCAGCGTCACTCCCTTGATATGGATATGCGCGTGTGCTTAGAGCGTTGCCTTGATTAGTGCGAGCCTCCATGTGTCCAAAGCTCCAGCTTCTCTCCAAAGAATAATTTTAGCTGTACTTACATCCCTAAAGTGTAAGAGTTGATTTGAAAAGGTACTTACCTCCACCATATGCTATTTTTCTTTAAACAATTTGCATTTCAAAGTGAATATGGCATTTATATCTGAATGAATATCAGTATGTTGCCTGAACTGATCTCAAATGAGCATTCAAAAGATGCTGGTTTTCTACTGAACAAGAATGTTTTCATCCAGCAAATGACATCAAAGACAGAGTTCCTTTTTTAAGCTATAGGCTTACTGCATTGAAAACAGTCTGTTCTGATTTTTAAAAATATACTCTAAAATTATAGCTTTTCATGGCATTTAAATAAAGATTCATCAATAATCAATTTCTTTGAAATATGTAAATTTGTTCACTACACCTTCCGTTGCTGGTCTGTCTTTGCAAACAAGACTTAACTTTACCAAGGGCTTTACAAGGAACATGATACGTGGCATTTGACTTACTGGTTAAATAAGCTTGAAAACAAAAACAGCAAGATAGGTGATACTGAATTTTCCTGTACACTGAAAGAGAGGGGACGAACCCCCAAAGAATTCTGTGAACACTGCAGGGAAAACAGACACTCATTCCCCTTGTGGAATTATGTAATTAAAAAGTAAAAACCCCCGTAACAATGGGAACATGACTGAAAGGAACCGTCCCACCCTCCTCTGGAGGCCTCACCCTGAGAAACACCCAGATCCTGCCTTCCAGGTGCTGCCCTGCTCACGTGTGGCTTCTGGCTATCAGAACTCAGAGCGTGCAGTGGCTGGCTCCAGACCTCCAGCAGGAGCCACCCCAGTGCAAGCACAAGGCAAGAGGTTCCCTGGTGCTAGGGCTAGACAGCGGAAGCCACACTAACAGTCACAGCACTTCAAACTAGGCCTTCGCCATCTGCTCTGTCCTCTAATTATAACCCCCCAAAATATAATTCACAACACTACCATAAAAAGTGAGATACAAATGATTTAAGTGCCCGTGAGCAGGGCCCATCCGCTTCAGTATTTGCATTGGAAATCTGCTCTCCTTTTTTGCAGCCCCAATTTCAGGCGGGGAGGATTTTTTTTTTCCCCAAGGACACATTCAGTATCTTTTCTTAAAGATGCAGGCAGCTTAGACCCTGCATCCTGTGGTTCTTGTTTTGTAGAGGAGAGCAATTCAACATGTCTACTATTGAGATAGGAATCTGGGGTCACTCAGATGACTGTACATATTTATTTTTGGTTTTTGTGTTTTCCACATTATATTTATCAGAGAAAAAGGAATGCAGACTCCAAACCCATTTGCAGTGACACATGTAATAACTACTACCTACAGCAGTGTGATCACGCTTGGAATTCAAAATCCTGTAATTAGGTCATGGTTATTTCCTCAAATGTGAGATTAGCAAATTTTATTCTGCTTTTTCTCTGTTGTAATTATGATATCACAAAAAATGGGAGCCTACTTCGTTGCACAAATTTCTTAAAACTTATTTTGCAAAATCACACAGATATAATAATGTTAGTTAAGTCCATCAAAAAGATCAGCTTTTTGTTGAACAGCTATGTACACTTCTTAGCTATAACCACAGCAAAGATGATTCTATATTGTACCTCTTTAATATGACTTCCTAACCATTTTCCCATGTTGTTACATACTCTTCATAATAGTTTTAGATGAGCAACATCATTTTACTGATGTTACTGTTTTTTTTAAACTCTTGGATAGCTCTGGATGTTTGTAATTTCTCACGATTATAAACAACACTGCAAAGGACATCTTCTACTTCAAGATTTTTCTTAGGATAAATTCTCAGGAGAGTTATTACTGGGACAAACAGCATCTGTCTTTCTGAATTATGTGTTGCTGATTAATTTTCTTAATGAGCAGTGGCTAAAAGAAGAGAGAACCTGGGCAACATTAAAACAATTCAGTCCATAATTTGCAAAATGGATTATAATAATAAAGAAGTACTGATAATGATGATCATAATAATATGCCTCATGTGGTTAATATAATGATCAAATTATGTAAAGCACTCTGTAAATGGCAGAGCCTCTGATCATATTACTTGTTATTAATTTCATCGACAGTGGGTTTTCTTTCTGTGTAGTTTATTTTTTAGCAGAAGCTCAACGTGGTGATACAGTTAATTTTGTTTGTCTTTAACATCTACAAACTGGGTGTTTCCCTTACATTTCTCTGGTGAGTCTCCTCCTGTCACCTGCTGCACACACATATCTGTTTGTTGTAGTGTTGCAGCTGGCATCACTCTGCAAGAGCGCACCCGTTTACTAAACTGTGTCTGGACACCAACCAGTGCAGTGATACTGCTCCTAGTCTACCAAGGCCCCAAAGATCTGATGATCAGCTATGCTAAGGCTGTCAGAGCTGCAGCTGACAGACGCAAAGAAGGAGAGAAGGGAAAGAAAGAAAGTGCCAGGCATCTGGTGCAAGCAGTACATACAGATCGCTACCCACAGGTAGGTGAAGGTGGGCTAGACCACCAGAAACGGAGCTCGCATCCTGTTTCGAGATTATTACTCTTCTTAGGAGTGGATACAATGTGGCATTCGGCATAATTTAAGAGGAAATAATAAGCACCTCACAAAGCTCTCATTTAAGTGATTATATGTAGAAATAAGTTTAAATATGTGTTCCTAACACAGAGTCTGGTTTTTTTCCCAGCTCAAAATCCCTCACCGCAAATGCTATCCACCTTTCTCATCTTGCCCTTCTCTATCTGTTTAGAGGACCCTTGCTGCTACAACGCTGAAGGTGATTATGGGGAACCATCATCACGCTTGCTTAGCCACAGTCCGTTTCTTGGTATGAGTTCCAGTTCGTATGTAGCACACTGATGATGAGTAACAACTGTAAGAGAGGAGAGCGAAACTGAGGATTTCTTAAGATTATGGTGGAGATCATTCAGACACTAAGTTTTATAAAACAGAAAGCCTATGACATCCACATCCTATTTGTGTACCTGGTTCAACTCCCAATAACAGATATTCGGTCAAATGGTTCCAGCTTTAAATTATCCTTTTTCCTCTATATGATGAACACTACAGATGTGTTTTGCACAAAATTCACTGTGAACTGACAGGACTGTTGATTGGAGCACTCTTTGGCCACTATCCCTCCCAGAAAGGACACATGGTGGTCACATGGTTCCATCCTTCTCAGAGTTCACCTACACTTCTCTCTCTCTCTCTTCCGGTTCTTATGAAATCGCTCTTACAACGGAACAGAACAATGCTGCAGGGACTACAGAGTACTAGGGAATACCTGTGTCCAGAACGAGGACGTGAGATGGGCAACTTGATGTGGACCGGGATGCTTCTGGGTGTTTCCCCACTCACAAGATACACTCTAAAAGACCGTGTTCTTGGGGTGACCGATAACAGCAGAACAACGGACCAGAAGGTTTGGAGATGGCAAGATGTCGAGATTATTTCGAAAAATTCTCCTCTGCCAGTATGGGAAGGAGATGGCAGAAAGTAGGCAGATCACAGGCTCAGGTCTAACCCAGGAGGGCCGAGCTCTCTGCCCTGGTGCAGGACGCACCCAATGCTCAGGGCCAGCAACCAGCTCCCTGGAAGGCTGCGGAGACCATTACCAAGATCTTCCTGGCGCCCTCACCTTCCTGCGGCTCCTTCCCCGCTGGCCACCCCACTGGTCTTGAAAGCATCATTTCATCAGCGGAAGCACTATTCTTCACCAGACGCACACTTTTGAGATGAAAAAAGTTTCTAAAGCAACTTTTATTTACTTATAGGTCCATCGGTTACCATAGAGACGTACAGCTCAGTGTCTCCAACATCTCTCTCATGTCTTCAACTGAAATCATCCAGAATCAAGTTGCCTTTGTCAGTTCTTACAGAAAAGAACAGTCCATTTATAGTTCAAATAATTGAGGGAGGTTTTCTTAAATTGGAAGTATGATTCTCATTTATTTTTGAACTGTACCCCAATGGCCTTGACCACAGAATCCCACCATGTAGGAAATGTTATCTGTGAGAAACCAAATAGTTGTCCTCGATCCTTATCCTCGTATTTCACACGATAGGTAAGAGCCACATTTACTTGATGGAAAAGTGATTGACAAAACTAAGAGAGGATAATGAAGAAAGAGGAAATAATGATCGATGGCTCAAACAGTTTACAACTTAATGATGGAAAGAAGAATACAAATCTGCCTAAATGAACACAGAGCCACTAACAGTAAAAACGCATTTCTCACAAAAGCTGCAGGTGCCACAACTCTTGTAAAGAATAAAATAGTAACTTCAGCATTTTCATTTCAGATTTATGTAATTGCTAGAAGTTCTAGGCTAAGGAACCATCATAAACCATTATTTTCCCCTACAATTAATTAAATAGCCACCAAAACCCACTTCAATGAAACCTGGTTTTTTGGAAGCAGAGGTAACACAATGTTGACTTTGTTTTTTTCTTTTTTTTAAAGAAAATAATTCTCAACCAATAGGGCTTCCATTTGTGGGTGTTCTGCTAAGATGCCAGGTGGAGGTGATCAACAGAAGCACACAGTCTGTGCATTGGAGGAGCGGGACGCTGTGACCAAGGTCCCGAGGCCCCGGCCAGCCTCATGTCGCTGCCTACACACAGGACACACAACGACCAGCACTGCTGGCCCCACACAAGGAGCAGACTCTGGAGTTATTAAAATGTTTTCTAGACCATTTGAAACTAAACAAAGAAAAACTTTGTTTCTCAGCGACAACAACGGATCTCATTTTGATGCTGCGTTATTTTTTTTTTTTAATAGCTATTACCACTGTAACAGCAGCTTAGCGACTCCGCGTCTGCAGTGTGAGCAGTTTTGATAAACAGCCTCTGCGGGCCACACAACGGGGATAATGTATCCTTAAGTACCGCCAATGAGCTGCCATTCTGCACAGCCAATTACTTCTGTGCGTCTGTCACTCAAAGGAAAAATGACTGAGCCCATTAGATCAAACCTTTGTCACTGTTCCTAATGCACTCTTAGGCCTCATTAATCTCCCGGAGCAGCAACAGAGCCCCCGGTGCCTCCTCGCCGCCCCCGAACAGGCCCACGTGAAGCCTCTCATCTCTCCCCCAAGTGCACGCGTTAATCAAGCTCTCCTTATTGCCCTGGTCCCTGTCACGGCGAGAGCGCTCCCTCTTAAACGCTCTCGTTATGACCCATCTTTAGAGCTGGCTAAGTGGAAAAAAAGAGAGAGGGAGAGAGGGAGGAAGAGGACGGGAGAGAAAGAGGAGAGGAGAGCCAGTCCGACTGCATTAATATTCATGACAATAATTAGTATTCTAGGTCACTGAATATTCATGCTATTAGTTTGGTTTTTTATGGGTTTGCTGGATGTCCTGATTGCTGAAGTGTGGAGAAAACAGCATGGTTGAGACTTCAGATGTCAACGGCAGTTCAATAGGCAAAACACATTTGCCACCCTCCCACCCCCCACTGAAAATCCGCTCCACCACACCCCCGCCAGGGCCGGAATATTTCCCAACCACAAGGGCCTCGAGTAGGGGGAGGAGAGAGGGGCCAGGTTTCCCTGTGCGGAGGTGTGACCGTCAATCTGGCTTAGGGTACAAGCATCCCTAACTGCAGAAACCCAACAAAGACACACTCTGGAGACAGGAAGATGTCTGTGGTTTTAGAACAAAAACGTTACATCAGGAAAGATGGGAAAAAGTGACGATTTCGGGAGACACAGAACTGGGGGAGGGTTTCGTGGAGATCCATGCCAGTTCTGAAGAGCACTTCTCTGCAGCCCCTCACTGCTGTGAGGGTAGGCGTGTGGTCAGCGGAGAGAAAGTCCACTGGGTTCACCTACAGGACCATGATCTCTACTCAAAGGCCACCTAAACACTTCATGCACCTGAAAATTAGTTTTAAAAAGTCAGCGCCCACTTCCTTCCTTTGAACAGAACTACTGTAGTGAACTAATGACAGGATCTTGGAAAATCCTCTTGCCCAGGCTCTGGAAGGCACACAGTGTTCCAGGGCCACAAGAACAGAGGGCACCACTTTTTAGGTACAGAGACAAGAAGACTGAGATGGAGGGAC
>PVJO010024013.1:0-25120 GCA_004026905.1 Hystrix cristata
TCCTTCCATTATCTTCTCAGCCTGTTCTCCACAGGTTAGACATTATCCTCCCCAACAGTGACGGCTACTCGCTCTCATCCTTCCTCCTATTGTCCCTGACGGCTAGAGGTGGTGACTGATCCGTGCTGTGGTTGTCCCAGGGACCTGTTCCTCACCCTTGCACGTACATCAGTCCCTTCGCTTAACCCTCATCAGTCATCTGGTTTGAGTCTATTTCTGTTTCTGCCTTACCCGAACTGATATGGACATCTGCAAGACACTTTCAAATTCACTATGCCCAAAATAAAACTCATATGCTTCCTAGACCTCTCGGTCCTTCTTCCCAGAATACATGGTACCAGGATGTACCCCCTTGTTCAAGCCAAGAATTTAAGACTCAGTTCTAATATAATATATAATTTTTCTGGGTCCTCTCCATTTTTATATGGAGCTTGTTCTTCTGTAACTCTCCATCTGTGACAGTGACGAGTGTAAAAAGAAGACTGCAGCTTGTCCTGAGTAGAGTTTAGTCTATCCACAATGAGACTATCCCAATATTTCTCAGGTACCTTTTAAATTCCTCAACGGCAACACCTTACTAATCTTTGTATCATTCCCTAGCTCAGTATCTATCTGAAGTGTAGTAGATGCCCCCAAAATGTATGTTGGATTTATGAATTAAGATTTGTTAGGTATCTGTCTATTTAACAGTACTCTTTCTCATGTAAACTTTCAACACAAGGATAGACCTTTTAGGGTACTTCTTTCTCAGCCTTTGTATTCTTTGACTTTTAATTTGATTTTCTCTAAAGTGCAAAGGATGAGGATTAAGTAGGAATGTTTTTGGCTTTTGAGTTGTTTTTGAGCTGAATGAAGTTTGCAAAACTACTGGGAGATTTTTATATGAACAGCTGTTATGTGACCCCGTGGAAGGGAATGTGCATTGGGAAAAAAGTCAAAGCATAAACAATAAACATGCTGGGAGGTCAAATTGAGAAGAGGAAGAGGAAGGCTGGGAATAGGAGGACTGGGACAAGGGAATATTTCACACTAGTTCTGAAAGAGCTAAGCATTTTTCCTGATGTCTTTTCAAGAAGTTTTAGCCATTTTTGGAGAAGTGACGATTGTGGCTATTTATGAGCATCACGTTGCTAGGCGACACTATGGGATGAGCAGCGCACTAACCTGTCACTCACTGGCTTCCCGAACTAGCAGTGAGGGTCCCCCTGGGGACGGAGGCAGAATCCAGGAAGGCTTGCAGACATACTGAGATGAGAAGCTTCCTAGGTAAATGAGTCAGCTTTAGGGGGGAAAAAACAACTTCCCTTTTCTCTCTCCATTCCGGTAAAATGATCTGTTCGGGATCTTAGGTCCAACCTTCCCCCCGCTCTCTCATTAGGGCCTCCTTGCTGCTAGCATTCTTTTTCTCTATTATGACATTTGGCCTCCTCCGGGACAAAAGCAGATCTGCTTCTTACAGAAGCCAAGTTGGGAAGTCACCAGGGAGGAAGCGGAGAAGTCAGGCTCTCGGTGCAGCCAGTCTGAGAATAGGCGTTTTCCTCTCAATCTGCACACGGGCAGCGTGGGAATGTGTGGGAGGCTGGGGTCTGCGCTCGAGTGTAAGACGGGCTTGGAGAATGGCTGTGTGTGACAAGGCTTTCTCCCATCAGCTGCCACCTGCCAGACACCAGCGTCTTAGCAGCAAGGTAAACACAGGTTTTGGTTTTGGTTTTTGCCATTCTGAAATACTAGTGATCTAAGGCAAAGTCAGTCCCTAGTTCGAAACACGCCTATTGAAAAACAGGTTCCAAACGTACACTTGCCCAAGGAGCGTGGGTCTGGGTTGGGAATCCAGGTTCACAAGGCTAGAATCCACGGATGCCACTTGCAGGATGTTCGCCGGCATCCCGGGGAAACGGAGGATTTACTCACGCTTCGGGCAGGGTGGTGTGTGGGCACATGTGCTGTAGGCGTGTGTTTCCCAAGCTACTCCCACCTCAGGGCCAGGAACGAGGTCGACTCCCTGGAAGCCGGTAGCCTTTTTCACTCCCCCAGGACACTCACTCCCCGCGAGTCGAAGGCACCTCCTAGTGGCCGCACTTCATGCTGACAGGACGTCCTTTTCCTGTCGCGGTGTTGCTATTCCAGGAGGAGCGGGCCGGTGGCCCTGCGGCGTTCACCCGGCTGCTGCCGGTGCTCCAGGTGTCTCCCCACTCTGCCGGCCCCAGTTCAGCTCCCCACACCAGGAAGAGGTTGTCCTGGCTCTGGAGCCGGGCTTTCGGTGCCACTCCTGCACTCTGCAGAGACTCACAAGTCACCTAATGAGAAAACTCTGAAGAATGCTTCCCACCGGGAATAGCAGGCAACCACTCGCCGTGGACCATTTGGAAAAACACGCCCCTCCTTCCTGCTGACTACTGCCCAGCAAAGCCAAAGGCTTGGCCATGAAGCCTGGCTGGCACCCGCCTCCACACACCCTCTCTGCCTGGTTGGTGCCTCGGAAGCTCCATTTGTGCTGGCCCTGTGTTTACCTGAAACCACGTGTCAGTGTTCAAAATATATTGTTGTGGAAATTTCAGGCCTATACAAAGTGTATAGAAAGCCCTGGGGGCTTCTGCAAAGGGAAAATTCCCTCAGCAGATATTTGGTTACCCCAAGTTTTAGGTCATACACGAAAAGCAGGATAGGCCAGGTGTGGTGGGGTACACCTGTAATCCCAGCATTCTGGAAAGCTGAGGCAGGAGAATTGCAAATTCAAGCCCAGCCAGGGCAACTCCGCCAGACCCTGTCTCAATCAAACAGGGATGCAGCTCAGTGCGAAGACCCTGGGTTCAATCCCTAGTATGGAAGAAAGGAAAGAAAGAAAGGAAGGAAGGAAGGAAGGAAGGAAGGAAGGAAGGAAGGAAGGAAGGAAGGAAGGAAGGAAGGAAGGAAAGAAAGAAAGAAAGAAAGAAAGAAAGAAAGAAAGAGAGAGAGAGAAAGAGAGAGAGAGAAAGAGAGAGAGAGAAAGAGAGAAAGAGAGCGAAAGAAAAGCAGGAGGATCAGTACACATTCTTTCCTTTCTCTTTAGATGTTAGTTTTCAAATATCAAGATGATTCCCTACAATTCCTCAAAAAACAGCCTATGAGATTGGAAGGGCTATTAGAATCCATAAACTTGTGGATTTAAATAATATATTTGATGTATTTCAACCCATTAAAGCTGTTACCTTTATCAAAGTTTAGATTTGTCCTCTTCAGTCAGTAGAAACTTGCAGTGTAGCTTCCTCAAGATTGTCTTTGTGTTCTCATTGCTGTACTTTTATTTATTCATTCATCTAAGCCCTCAAACCTTCTCTAATTTGTTTTAGTGTCCCTTTCTGCATTTAGTGCTGCCATTCTACCGTAAGGTGAAGCTTTCCCCTTTCTACATTGGTTTATTAGTTATTTCATTATATGTTTGCAGTCATGGTTTTTCAAGGATTATGACTTACTATCATTATTTATTTCATGTTCTCTTGTTCCAGATTTGGCCAGTGTGAGCCCCTCCAACAGCTTCTGTCACATGTCCCTACTTTCTGACCCCATAGATGTTTCAGGTCCATTTCAAACATCCCCTTCCCAGTCATGAGCTTCGCCATTTCTCCAGTGAGCTCCCACAGAGGATGGTAGCTAGAAACCAAGATCCGGGCACTTAGGTGCATCCCCGTGAGCGAGGTGTTCCTGCTCCAACGCCTTCTTAATGGACAGATTCAGGAATATATGTACACACACATGCACATGTGTTCACACATTTATCATCTATCTACCCATCTTTCTGTCTGTCTGTCGCTCTGTGTGTGTGTGTATAATTATCCATCTATCCGTCCGTGTATCTATTTAAAAACACGAGTTCATTTTGATATCCCTGCTTCCCTCCAAGCCCCACAGAATTCACTGTAGCACGTGTTTACATCAGGAAAGATTAGGACAGTACAGCCCCTTGACAGGCAACTGAGATGCTAACATCGATGTCCTAAATTCAGCCCAAAGAACTGAACCTGTCAAAAAGACCACTTCACGTGTGAATTTCTATCCCTGTCCTCAATAGTGATACCATCCCTGCATTGCTCTTTAAAATATTAGCCATTCTGATTGGGCAGATTTAAAAAATTGATGATCAAAATGTGAAGACAAACTTTTACATCTTTTCTAGCCATGTTTAAATTCATATACTGTGATACTCAATCCTGTACTATATACAATTGCTTTCAACTTGATAATAAATGTTTACAGGACTCTTGTTTGCTATTAGTAAAAGATTTTGTAAAAATCATCACTGGGAAGCACTTGTTGTTTTAAAATGACTTTCCGGTGCACAGAAACTAATATGGTGATGCATGCTGTGTTCCGATGTTAGGAGATAAGTACTGCAGAAATCATGGCTGATAATACGAAGACACAGAATGAGAGAAAATTATACAAAGTGAGAAGTTTACTATCTAGTAACATCAGAGGGGTCCACGATGGCCCACTTGTGAAAATGGCCCTTTGCTTAGTTCTGTAAATACAGCATTACTGGAACCCAGAGGCACACATTTGCTATGTCCTAGGGCTCCTTTGGGGCTGTGATGGCCAAGTCGAGCCTTGTGACACAGACTGCCGGTATCCTGTAGGGCTCGAATATTTGCTGTCTGGCTTTTTCTAGAGAAATCTGCTGACCCTTGACTTAGACAAAATAAAGTGGTCCTAATAGATCAGAGTATATTGTATTTCCTAGAATGTTTTAATAATGAAATATGCGAAACCCTACTTTTTTGGAATGAGTCTCTGTGTAAAACTCCATTAGAGAATATATAATTTCAATAGTCAGTTGAAAGATAATTCACACCAATGCGAGTCAAAAGTTTGTGCCTGTGTAAACACTGGAAGAAGAGCCTGCTTTGACCACATAAAGATTATAGAACTACAAATTTAATGCCATATCTCCATATGATTCGTAGGTAAGCTATTGCCCCCAAAATGAATGAAGCCAGAAATTGACAGAGAGCCATCATGTGCCATTAATGAAGCGAATTTCATACAAATAAGTCTGTCTGAAGACCTTCTGTACCCTGCGGCAGTTTGTTGCTTACCTGCACTACAGTGTTTAAAAGTAGAGCTGCACATCTACCATTGACATAGAAAAATCTCAGTTGTTTGCATTTCATCTCACTCCAGAAAGAGCGGCTATCATCAAGAAATCAACCAATAACAACTGCAGGCGGGGCTGCAGGGAAAAAGGAACCCTCCTCCACTGTTGGTGGGAATGTAGGCTGGTCCAACCACTGTGGAAATCAGTGAGGAGATTCCTCAAAAAACTACAACTAGAGGTTCCATTTGACCCAGCTATTCCTCTGCTTGGTATCTTCCCAGAATAATTAAAAACATCACACCACAGTGATATATGTACAACCATGTTTATAGCAACACAGTTTGTAATAGCTAAGTCTTAGAAACAACCTAAATGCCCAACGACTAATGAATAGCTAAAGAAGATGTGGTTTTTCTATACAATGGAGTATTACTCTGCCATGAAAAAGGATAAACTTGAGATATTTATAGGTAAATGGATGCACCTTGAGAACATACTCTTAAGTGAAATAAATCAGACACATGAGTACATATCAAATTGTTTCTCTGGTGTGAGAAACCATAAGCGTAAATAAGGACAAAAAAGTATAATAGATACTAAGTAAAAGAAAGAAAATATTCAATAGGGAGGAGAATTAGAAAGGCAGGAGGGGGGAAAGGAGGAAAGGAAAAAGAAAAGAAAGAGAAAAAGGAGAAAAAATGTAAATAAAGCTACTGTAAATAGGGAAGGGGGGTGGCAGGGGGGGTGGGGAAGAAGGAGGGGAACCAAGATGTACAGGTACAAATTAACTAAGATGAATGTGATCACTATGTATACAATGTACCAATACATGTTCTGTTAAACTCTGTTAAATGCTGCTCCCGAGTGCCATCCAACGGAAAGGTGGGCTCGTTAAAACATTATGGTGTGTTCTTCTCCACCTTATTTTTTTGGAAATGTCTTTAAAAATTTTTTTGTTAGTATGTTTGCAGTGCACCATGATTGCATTCATTGTGGGAATTTAGTACATTTGCATAACACATCTGAATTCTTTTAATGTCCACTTGCCTTCACTTTCCATCGCTTCGTTCCTTTTCCATTTACAAAATACCCATCTCCCTTTTCCCCCATTAGCTTATTCAGTGGATCTGGCAGGGTGGGACTTCTGGCTCTTCCCCAATGTCAAAATAACAATGAAAGGTAAATACTTTGGATCGATTCAGGACCTCAAGGCAGCCACAACGGTGCACCTAGGCACTCCGAAAAGGACTTCCAGAACTGGCCTGAAAGTGGCAAGAAGATGATGTTAGTGTGTTCAAAGTGAGGAGTGTTTTGAGGAGAATGAATGTTGATGTGTCTTTTACTGTAATCATTTTTTAAAATGTAAACATTCACAGTATTTTTCAATCACACCTGGTACTAGTTGTATGTATTTTAAGTTTATACCTAATGATTTCACTGTCCACATTCCTCCTGCAGTTGTATCTATCATGTTTTATTCCTCTTAGTTTTCAATTTCATCTTGTCTTCTTGTATACATGGTGGTTTCTTTCTAAGATCTTCGCAATGAAGAAATATTCCAAAACTCTGCATTATGCTGTCTTCTTCCAAGAAAAGATACTGTTGTTTAGGCAAGTATCTAAGTGAGAAGTGATAGCAATTACAGATTACTTTAATTCAAATAGACATTGAAATCATTTGAAACTTGGCTTAAGTGCTCTTGGAAATGATTGATTTCTAATTCATTTTATTGCTAGAGTTTAGTTCCTGATATATTTACCGAGGCCTCTACTATGAATTCTGTTCCCCTAGTCCAGTGAATCTGTTAAAAACTCATTTAACCTTTCTGCTATTGTTATTTATTTATCATCTTTTTTAATCTAAGAGATTTTTGTTAGTATATGTTTGTGAGGCATAATAATAATTTCCATCGTGGGAAATTGGTACATACACGTATCCGCCTTGTCATCATTTTTACTTCCCCTTCGCCTCTCCTCTGTCCTGTTCCCTGGACCCGCTGAACCCACCCTCCCACACCCCCACCCCCGTCTCCACAAAATCTGTCTTCCTGGCTTCACAAAGTCTGTCTTTCCATGTCCTATCATCTGTCTTTTATTTTGTTCTTTAAACGATTTATACTTTGGGTTTCTCATATGAGAGAAACCATGCAATATTTAACCTTCTGTGTCTGATTTCCTTCCCTTGGCATTATGACCTCATGGCGCATGCATCTTCCTTTCTACAATGACTTGGCTTTATCCTGCCTTATCTGCCATTGCTTTGTAGACTGGCAGTGGCCTGTAACTGCCCTGCCCGCCCCCCCAGCCTCCTTCCCTCAGGGCTCCAGGTCCATGATTCCTCACCGCTGTCAGAGCTCCCTAATGCCTTCAAATTTGAAAACTTTTTTTTTGTTTTATACTAACTTTTATAGCAATTTTAAATAGGAAAATACTTCTGAAACTACCTAGTCCACCAAAGCTGGAAACAAAACACCACTGAAAGAGAAAAGTGAAGTATGATCTTTTGGTTTATGAAAGACTGAATGTACCAAATTTGCTGACAATTTTTGTGATGCTGTACAGTTATTGATAATATGTTCCCTTGAAGAGTCTTTTTAAAATAAACATTCTTGATCTGTTCTTCTAAGGTAGAGGTGAAGTTTAACAGTGAGTAAGACAGGAACCAATTTCTAAAAGAAATATGTGCTATGGAGGGAGAAATTTGCAAAGGAACATTTGTGAAAGCATTTCCATCATTTTAAGATATCATTGTTGTAGCAACAGCAGGTTAGCACTTACCAATTCTCCCACATACACAACAATGAAAAGCAGGAATCATTGTTTTCTAACCTATTTAAATTTTTCTAACCAAGCTGGGCATGGGGCACATGCCTGTAATCCCAGCACTTGGGAGGCTGAGGCAGAAGGATCGCTGCAAGTTCAAGATCGGCCTGGGCTACATAGTGAGACCCTGTCCAAAAAATTAAAAAAAAAAAAAAGAAAAAACCCACAAAACAACAACAAACCCAAACAAAAAAACAAAAAACTCCAAAAGACATTTTTTTCAAAGTCAATGAACTTTAAAGCTGTTTGCTAAAATACAAAAATCTAACATCTTCTGATTGTTTGCCCAACAGCAGTAGAAGTGGAAACACTAAGTAAATTCTCTCCACTGTACCGTAGTCCCCAAACCCTCTGTGTATAATTGGTAGTTGCGAGATTTAAAACTATAAACTGTAGTTTAATAAACATAGTCAGTGATGAACTTCTTTCATTTGGGTTTACATATCTCTGTGAATTTTTCTTCTAATTTTAGCAACCATTAAAATCAAGTATAAAAATAAACTCAATTTACGTCCAGAGATTGGAAGCCTATTCAGTAACTTACATTAATAATTTCTCAATGAAATAAACAGTGATTTTGTACAGTTTTAATACATATTATTAAAAATATTTTATCTTTTCATTTTTAGATGTTACTTAGAATGTACACAACGTATATAAATTTGATAGTGTACACAATTTACAAATAAACTTACATCTATTAGGAATCATACTCAAATATTTGCTAATGGGTGTGTGATCCAAAAATTGGGGATACTACTTCTCTAGGGAACATATCAGAGGCAGCATAAACTTTTGAAAAATCAGTGTTTATATTTCAAAGACAAAACCAAATCAAGCTGTTAGAGGGAAAGAAAACAGCTGGGTTAGCATTCTTTTGAATTGCAGAACCAGATGGGAGTTGGAGTCTCTGCTTCAAATTACTTCTCTCTTTGTTTTCAGACAGACATCATGGTTTCCACAAAGCTCTTTCAAAGCCAGAGACTTTTCCAGCATCCTGTGGTCGTTAGGAGCACAAGTTTTGAGTCCTGGTGAAGTTGTGTGCACTCAGGAACATGATAAATGTTTTATGTACCCCAGTTTTTTCTTCTGTAGGAGGAGTTAGAAGTATTTGATTTATTTTTTCCCAACTGTCAACTGAGCGACCCTACAGTTTACAACTGTCGCCCCCTGGCCACTCTGGGAAACACCGTGGAAGCCAAAGCATCCACACCTTGGCCGCCCCCAGCACACAGCGCTTGTGTGGCTGCGGGGCTTGGAGGCCGGTGAGGGCTCCTAATTACACCCCGTCTGCATCCGCAGGGTCATCTTCTAGTCCTAGTTCTTTGCCCTTGTCAATTCTTCAGGAGTCTTCAAACCTTTTTCTAAGTTAGCTGGAGATGCTTCCAGTGCATATATCCAAGGACCTTGACAGATTACTCCCTGGTTCTGATTATTTATTGTTCATTTTATTTTTAAAATTGCTATACGGAAATATTTCAAATACTCTTTTGGAATACAGTGTTATGAATTTTAATACCTGTGTGGATCCATGCACCACCACCATGAGGATACAGAACGGTTCTATGCTTGGCAAACTCCCGCTGTCTCTTCAAGGTCCTATCTGCCCCCTCAGCCATGTGAACCACTCCGAGGTTAATCTGCAACCTGGGGTCAGTCCTCAGAGTCTTTGTAGGCCTATGAAGTTCAGGTCCACACATGCGTACCTAGTGGACACACAGCTTCATAGGGTCACCTGGCTGTGTTTGTTTCTCTCTGCAATTTTCCAGTGATTTCTGGCTCTCAGGTTTTCTTTTCTGATACTCTGGCCAGAATGCTGAAGCTTTAGACTGGAGAGGAAGACTCCCTCCTGCCACAATTTTGGCTTCTGTTGAATTGGAGCCTTTAACACCACTGCAGTGGGATTGTAGGGTGCAAGAAAATGGAGATATGGGGGTGAGGAGGGAAGGAGACTTCTACATTCTCTGTTTTAAGGCGTTTTCTTTTCTGTTACCAAGCCAGCTTCAGATAGTCCCTCTTGGTGCTCTCTATCCACACCAATCCCCACTCCGCCCTTCAAGGCTGCGTTTAAATTCAGGCTGTAGGATACCAGCAAGAAAAAAAAGGGTAAGCCCCTAAAATGTAATGGTATTTTGAAGTGTCATCTTTCTTTTTCCTCAATCTTTCTACTCCCATTTGCCTTCCACAGTCCTCACTGCCCCATACACTCTGCAGGATTTGTAGCTGTGTTTGTTAGGAAACTCTCTGGGGTTTTGCAAAGATTCAAGATGGTATTGCAACTACTATCAGAAAGCCTGATACAAATGGAAAGATCACTGAATATTATGTGCTTGTTATCTTTATTAACTCATATTTTCATCAATTACTCTAGTAATCAAATTAATTATTATTATCAAATTTCTTCTGAAGTACTAAACACTCAAAGACTGGCTTCGAAACAACTGTACCCACGCCATGCCAGAGATTGTCTTCCACTGAAAAGAGTTTCCCTGGAACATTATCTCCCTCCCTGCCTAACACATGCATTTTCAACTTGACTTACAGATCATGTTTATTTTTAGTTGGGATGTATTCTTTTTAATAGTATTAATGTCACAGAAAAAGTTATTTGGAAATGCCGCCATACTGCTGTCATTCGTAAATCAAAATTGAGATGTGGGGACTGGGACCAGGAGCTCTGATTTAGGGATATTTTTTTCTTCTGCTTCCTCATTTGTGAGCATATGTCACCTAGTGTGGAGATTAAAAGTTTTTTGTTTTGTTTATAACTTAGACCAGTGAAAAGAGAACAGGAATCAGTGTTTCAAGAATTCAGTTCTAGACCAGGAGTTGGCACTTGATAACTCATAAGCCAGACAAATTCCATCTACTTACTACCTGCAAATACAAATATATGTACATAAAGTAATAATGTAACTAGTAAATAAAGCTTTATTGGAATATGGGCACACTCATTTTTTTACATATTTTCTATGACTGCTTTCATACCATAACAGCAGAGTTTGACTGTTGTAACAGAAGCTGGCCTACAAAACCTAAAATATTTATGAAGTGATATGCTTTTTACAGAAAATGTTTGTATAGAAAATCCAAAAAAGTCAAGAAAAAGCTCTTGGAACTAATAAGAAATTATAGCAATGTTGGTGGATACAAGGTTAATATATGTATAAAAGACAATCACTTTCCCATATTCCAGTGATGCGTAAGTAGAATTTGAAATTAAAACAAAATGCCATTTACATTAACATTCTCAGTAATGAAATACTTAGGTATAAATCTAAAAATGCACAAGATCTATATGAAGAAAAATACAAAGCTCTGATGAAAGAAATCAGAGAACTAAGTAAATGGAGAGATATTCCATGTTCATAGATAAGAAGACTGAATACTGTCAAGATATTGGTTCTTC
Source organism: Hystrix cristata (assembly GCA_004026905.1). NCBI lineage: Eukaryota > Metazoa > Chordata > Mammalia > Rodentia > Hystricidae > Hystrix > Hystrix cristata. The sequence continues at coordinate 11,303 of PVJO010024013.1, forward strand.
CCAACAGATTTATAGATTCAAAGCAATCCCAATCAAAATCCTAGCAAGTTAATCTATAGATATCGACAAACTGACTCTAAAGTTTATGTGGGGAAAAAAAATAAAGTTTATGTAGAGAGAGACTATTCCCAGAACAGCCAACTAAATATTGAAGAACAACAACATAATACTGAAGGTGAATTGGTACTGCCCAACTTCAAGACATGTGAAAGTTATACTACACCAGACCATAGAGTGTGGGTAAAAGAATAAACATAATACAACAGAATAGACAACTCAGAAATAAAACCCCAAATACAGCTTATTTGGCCGTGCTGGAGATTGAACTTGGGGCCTTGTGTATGCTAGCAAGTTCCCTACCAGTGAGCTGTACTCTCAGCTGGCCAACTCAGCTTTGGCAAAGGAACAAAGCAATAAAATAAAAAAACTGATATCGAAGCAAAAAACTGAATCTAGACCTGGACTTATAGTTTTCACAAAGTTAACTAAAAGTGGGTCACAGAACTAAATGTAAAATGCAGAATTATAAAACTCCTAGTAGGTAATACAAGAGAAAAATCTAGATGAGCTTCAGTTTGGTGATAACTTTTCTAGATGTATCACTAAACATATGATTCATGAAAGAAAGAATTGATAATTTAATTTTAAAGTTTTAAAAATTTTGCTTTCTGAAAGAAACTATCAAGAGAGTGAAAAGACAAGACAGACTGGAACAAAATGGTTGTAAAAAACATTGACACAGGACTGCAATCCAAAATATACAAAGAACTCTTAAAACTCAATAATAAGAAAATAACTCAGTTAAAAAAAAATGGGCCAAAGACCTTAACAGACATCTGACCAAAGAAGATATACGACTGGCAGATGGCCCTATGAAAAGATATCACACATCATTAGGGAAAGGCAAGATGATGAGACACCACTACGCATGTATTGGCAGGGCCAAAATCCCGAACAACAACAACATCATGTGCTGGTGACGAGGTGGAGCAACTGGAACTCTCATTCATTGCTCCTGAGGATTCGAAATAGTAGAGCCACTTTGAAAGACAGCTTGATGGTTTCTTACAAAATTAAATATAAATCTACTCTTACCATACAATCCAGTAACACACCCCTTTGTATTTGTTGAAAGGAGGTAAAAACATGTACACACACACACACACACACACACACACACACACACACACCCTGCACATCGATGCTTACAGCAGCTCTGTTTGTAATTGCCAAAATTTGAAAGCAACCATGCTATCCATTGATAGGTGAAATGTATAAATAATCTGTGATAATTCCAAACAAGTGCATGTTTTTCAGAGCTAAAATTAAATTACCTACCAAGTCATTAAAAAGACATAGCAGAAACTAAAATGCAGATTACTAAATGAAAGAAGCCTATCTGAAAAGACTGCCCACTGTGGGGTCCCAAGTATATGACATTGTGGAAAAAGCAAAACCATGGTGACAGTAAAAAGATTGGTGATTGCCAGAGTTTGGGATAAAAAAGAGATGAACAGGCAGGACACAGCAAATATTTTAAAGACATTTTTTTAAGAGAAATTTTAGTTTCACAGCAAAACTGAGACGAATGTAAAGAGATATTCCATACACTCTCTATTCTCATCTCTATCTATAAATTTGGCTGATTTAAAACTTCTGAAACAATTCTGGAATTGCCTCCCCAAAATATGCTGTGTGGTGTGCTGATTAATTCAAACTGAGGGCATTTGAGGTACAGTGGATATGACAGAGGCTTTCTCTGATCTTCTTTTATCTGGCTGAAGATGATCCTCCAAAAAGAACTCAGTTGCCCTGAACTGTCTCCCCCGGAACCTAATCAACCACAAAGGAGGCCAGGGGATGGCACACTCAGAATATCACCTAGTCTTCTTCTTTTTTGGGGGCGGGGCTGGGGATCTAACTCAGGGCCTTGCGCTTTCTAGGCATGCGCTCTACCACTTGAGCTAAATCCCCAACCTCATCACCTAGTCTTCTAAGGGCTGCTCTGACACAACCTTCATTACCCAAGAGAATATGTATCTGCATTACGAGACCATTTTATTCACTGTACATTTTTTTGCTTCACCATTCTGGTAACTTGTATTCCTACCATCTTTCAGAACCTCAAATCCCCTCTTCCTCTTTTAGCTGAGTACTGTGTAAGCTTCAACTGTCTGACCTTTCTCCAGCTCTTATATTTTATGGGGCTTCCAAGAATATATACATAATTATATGTGTTTTTTCTCCTCTTAATCTGTCTGGTGTCAATTTAATTCATAGTTCAGCCAAAGAGCATAGAATAGTGGAAGGGAACTGTGTTTTGCTTCCCCATACTGCTTTAAATTTATTTTTTACATTTTGAAATTGAAGCTGTTCTAGATGTAATTCTGTTCTTTTGGGGAAATAGTGTTTTTCCGAGTGTGTCAGTTTGCACACTTACATAAAATAAAGAACTCAATTGGTTGATCTGTATGATACTATATATACATAAGGTGGTATGACTCTGCCATTATTGTTAAAGGTCAACCCATTTGTGATCTGACACCAACTGACTGGTTGATCTTAAACTTTTAATTATGGGAAATTTCAAACACACAGTAGAACAAATAATATAACAAACTCTCAGGGAGTCATCACATACCTTCAAGAATTAAGACTACATGGCCAATCTTGTTTAATTCACACCATCTCTAAATTCCACACCACTTACCACCACCCTACTAGATTTTTTCACCCTTCTTGGTAAATTGGTTATGCAGATTAATAGATTTCACTTTGGCAGATTTGCACACATACATAACACAGTTTGATCATTTTCAACACCCTTCATCATCACCCTTCATCATCCCTTGCCCTGGGCACCACCTCCCCTAGTTTCACATTTTTAAGGCAACCATTTTCAATGTGTATAATATATTTCACTCATATCCACTCCCTGTATTACCTGCCCTTACTAGATTTAAATCCTACATATCATTATGTCATCCATAAATAGAGTGTACATTTCTAAGAGATATAGCAAGTGCAAGGTCCTGAGTTTGATCTGCAGCACCACCAAAAAAGAGAGAGAGAGAGAGAGAGAGAGAGAGAGAGAGAGAGAGAGAGAGAGAGAGAGAGAAGGGCTCTAATCAAAATATTACCATTCCATTTAAAATATTTTGTATGGAAATAAAATTCATGTAACACAAAATGTACTACTTTGATCATTTTTTTGACCATTTTAAAGTATACAGTTGAGAAGGTTTTTTTCTGTATATTTACAATGTTGTTCTCTACCACAGTAAATGTGAAATTTAGAAATTCCAGTACATTTTAGTCACCCTCAGAAAGAAATTTTTTACCCAGTTATTTCCATATCACTCCTCCTCCCATCCTTGCAACAACTAATCTACCTTCTTGTTATGCTTTGTGTCTAGATGTCCCCACAAAAACCCTCATGCAGTCATAGGTGGGAATTTTTCAGAGGAGGCTGGCTTTAGAATGTGTAGTGCTGGGATTAAGGGTGTGTGATTACCGAATTAGTCCACTGATTGGTTTGTCACCTATCCTAAACCCAGTAGCCTAGATCAAATATAAAACGGGCAGAAAGAAGCTGCTTAGTCCACTGATTGGTTTGTCACCTATCCTAAACCCAGTAGCCTAGATCAAATATAAAAGGGGCAGAAAGAAGCTGCTATCGTTGCTTTCTTGCTTGTTTGCTGTCTTCTGCCTGCTATGAACTTTTTCTCCTCTGGATACCCCTCTGCCATGCCACCCTGCCTTGGAACCAGCTGATTATGGACTGAAACCTCTATAAACTGTAGGCTAAATAAACCTTTCCTCTCTTAATTTATAGGTGTTGGGTATTCTGTCTCAGCAATGAGAAAAGTAACTAAGACACTTCTGTTTCTATAGATATACCTGTTCTGAATATTTCTTATAAATAGAATCATACTGTATGTGACTTTCTTGGTCTTCTTTTACTTAGCAGGATATTTTCAAATGTCATCAATTTTGTATTATGTATCAATATTTAATTCTTTCTTATAGCTGAATAATATTATATTGTATGAATATGTCCCATTTTAGTCATACATTCATCAGTTGATGTATATTTAGGTTGTTTCCTCCACTTTTTGGCTACTGTGATTAATGACACAATGAGACTCTGTGTATAACATCTTATAAGGGCCTATATTAGCCAGATAAGTAGTGTATGCTGGTAATCCCTGCCCTCTGAGAGGCTGAAGCAGAGGAATCACAACTTCAAGCCCAGCCTGAGCAAGTTAGCAACTTACTGAGAGCCTGTCTCACAACAAAGAATTTTTAAACAGAAACAGGGATGTAGCTCAGTGTGAAGACCCTGGGTTCAATCCCCATTCTCACACACACACACACACACACCCCCATGTTTTCACTTCTTTTGGTTATATGCCTAGACATGGAATAAGTGGATCATATAATAATTCTGCATTTTGCTTTTTAAGGAATTGCTGAACTGCTTTCCAGAGTAACTGCTCCATTGTACATTCCCACCAGCAATGTGTGTGGTATTGGTTTCTCCACATCCTTGCTAACTTTTGTTATTTATCCACCTTTTTAATTATAGCCATTCTAGTGGTGGAAACAATATCTTCTTATGGTTTTGCTTTGTTTTTTTAGTGATTAATGACACCGAGCATCTTTTCATGTGTTTCTTGGTCATTTATGTAGGTATTTTTGACAAAATGTCTATTCAAGACTTTTGCCCATTTTTAATTGGGTTATTTGTCTTTTTGTCATTCCATTTAAGAGTTCTTAACTTATATTTTGAATATCCAGTGCTGTCAGACACATGATTTGAAAGCATTTTCTCCTGTTTTGTGGATTTTCTTATCACTTCCATGATGATGTATTTTGATGCAGGAAAGTTATAATGTTGATGAAATATGGTTTATTTTTTCTTTTGTTGTTTGTTTTTGGTCTCATATTTAAGAAACCACTGCTTAATCCAAAGTCACAACACTGTTATTACAACTAAAGAAATTACAACAATGTCCTAACATCAAATCTGTATTCAGTGTTAACAATTCCTTGATGATCTCATTAATGCCTTTGTACAATTGATTTATATTTGTAGATTTGCTTAATTAAGGAATCCAAACAAGGATCACAAATGGCATTTGGTGATAAGTTTCTTTTAATCCAAACAGTTCCTTTTCTTACTATCTTTCATCCTTTGCCATTCGTTTGTACAGACAAATTAAATTCTGGATTTTTTTGATTGTTCCAAGATAACATTCAGCATGTTTTTCCATGTCCTGTGTTCCCAGTAGATGTAGTGTTAAAGGTAAAAGCTTGATCGGATTCAGTTCCATACTTTAGCAAGATAGTTTCCCAGGTAGCATTACATAGTTCCTACTAAATCTTATTAGGAAGTATATGCTGTCCAGCTGTCTCTCGTTTTGTGATGTTAGGACTGATCGGAAAATTCAGATATTAGCTTGACCTATCCAATATACAGTCCCCCATTCTCATTTAATTAATGTCTTTTTAAGTCATTCATGACTATTGCCTACCTCCAATATTCCATTAAAGGCTGTAAAATGTAGCAGAGTAATTTGATCAATGCTGAAACTTCTAAACGTATTATTATTTTGGCTTGATGCTAAATTATGGAGACTTCTCTGTTTACCCTCCTTCTTCTACTCTGAGTTTCAAGCTCTTTACATTTTTCGAGCTGGGTTGCAGCTCAGATCATGTGGTTCATATCCACGGCATTTTCTTGCCATTTGTTTACAATCTGGCTTCAGTCAATCCAGGAAGTAAGTACTGTCCAACGGTAAGTACTGTTATTTAGACTGACATAAGAATAAAACCTCCAAAAAGTCTTTCACGTCTCTCTTGTCTCTTCTACTTTAAAATCTTCAATTTAGATACTCTCCCTTTCTCTGCCTTAACACACATACTGGTATCTTTTGTCTTTCAAAAACTTTTCTAGAGTCAGAACAAAATAAGAGAAGCCTTGCAGTAACGGCTGAGGAACTTACTCTTTTACCTCTCAGCAAGTGTGCATTTTAAAGAGAAATGTAAAACAGTTACTTAACCTAAAGAAATGAATCCCCAGTAATAAAATGTCAAGCTCAGTAGTAGATAAATTTTAAGTCAAAATTTTTCCTGAAAAAGATCAGTAATCACTGAACCCCTTTGTCTTGAAAACAGTCTAGGATGCACGCGTGTCTGCTTTCAGGCGACTGTTCCTCTGTGTAAGCCTCCCCAAGTCTCCCTGTGCTGAGTCACAGTGTCAAGTGCGAAGTAACAGGGAGAGGATGGGCGATTATGGCCATGTTGTCCCAACGTACAGGTTAACATCTATCACAACATTAGAGAGTTCAGATGACTTCGCCACTCCCCTGATAAAACAGCGCTTTAAAAATAGCTTATTAGTTACAATTAGCTTAGACTAAAAGCAAGAAAGAAATTTAAATAACAGCTATTGAAGCAGTGTGAATGTTCATCTCTCATGTTCCAGAGATGCAGGGAGTTAAAGTGGGCATCAACCAGTGCTAGAGACCAAGCCTGCTTCTGTCTTCTTGTTCCGCCATGGCTTCTGTTCTCAAGGATCCCATGGCCCAGCCTGATTAGGAGCACATTATTCATTATATCTGAATCCAACCAACGGAAGGGAGGACAAGGACAAAGCAGAACATGTCCCTTCTTTTTAAGGATATGCTGATAAATGGCACATACCACTTCCTATTTGTATTAGCCAGAATGGGTCCTATAACATCCTTAGCTGAAGGAGAGAATGGGAACTATCTTTATCCATGTGGCCATGAGGTCAGTTAAAAATCAAGAGTTTTATTATGATGGAAGGAGAAGAAATGGGCATCAGGAGACAAATAATAATAATAAAGCGAATAGTATCTCCTACAAATATACACAACAAACAAGAAACAATGTTGTATTTTGCCGTTAAATTAAAAACAAGGTATCTGGGCTGGGGGTGTAGCTCATCCATGAGATGCAGGCCGAGCATGTGCAAAGCCCTGGGTCCCATCCCCAGCTCTGCAAACAAATACCTGCATCAAAAGACCAAGCCATCCTTATACAGTTTATTCACTTATACTAAACTATTAACCATTATTTTGGATAGGGCTGATCCTCCATCCTAAAATTACATGGAACTGATGTACCTGATCCTCCTACAAAAGAAAAAAAGGGGGGCTGATTCTTTCAGCTGCCTTTTAGATGTAACTTGAAAGCCCACATGTGATGAAAACCAAATTATTGTGGCCAGTTGTCTCTATTTCAGTAACTTCCCTTTTTTTTAGGGCAAAAAACTTCTAAAATTGTTTCATGTGTATTATATTTTTGAAGTTAGAGTAAATGAATACTCATTGAATCCATTTGGTCCTTGGGTTTGTCGGCTTGGGTTTTTGAATTGGTCATGTGGGAGAGGAATTCCTTGAAATCATTTATTTATTTTCTGCTTCATATAAAGCACATCATGTTCCCAGGCTCAAATATTGTAAAAGAAATCTTTACTTCCAAAACAACATACTGTCCAAAGTGGTGGCCCTCGCTCACTCCTCTGGGTAATGGCGGCTGAGTCATCTGTGCTGGCAAGATTTCCACCTTCCACAAACACTTTGAATTCTGCAGACATTAGGACAAGCTTCCTCTCTGGTCAGCCAGTGGCGAAGATTGTGGTTTCTCTCTCTGGATATGGTATTCAAAAAGGAACTCACTGTGGAAGGGTTTAGGTGCCACTGTGGTTGGACAAGAGCCAAGGACTCAGGACGCTAACAATCAGTCACCCTTATTTCTTATTTCCAAGCTTTCTTCTGGTCAACTTTCAAATCGCTCTAGTTTGTTCTGCAATGTTCCGAACATGTAATCAAGGTGAAGGTTGTAATCTGCTTGCTTGCTCCCTAGGATTTAACCTGTGATCAAAAACTTCTCCCCACGTATTCTTCAAGCAGCTGTCCATAATTTCTGGATCCCTGTGTAGCTCCACACACATCTTCTCTTCTGAGTTCTACCTTCCAACTTCATCTGTTTTGTTTTGTTTTGTTTTGTTTTGTTTTGTTTGTTTTTTTGTCATCATTTCACCACTTTGGCTGCTCTTCTTTTGCAGTTGCTTTGTTCTAGACTGACCTAATGTTAAGAGTTATGTCACATCTTTTCTCCGTTTCTATAAGGACTGTCTAAATTCTTGCTTCATTCACACATTTCTGGGTGAGGATTGAAAGTCCAAGTCCAAGAGAATGAAGGATTCATTATTATTCTTTGCCATAACTCTAAAGTATAACTATATTTTGAAGGGTAACAATATACATTAAAGCAAAACCTCCCCCAAGCCTTTGAATCCGGGGAATAGTTCCACCCCTTTCTTCTCCCTGCTGTTTCAGAGAGTTTTCTTGGAGCCATAGGAAGGAATGTCAGGTCAGCTTCTGAATCGTGCTCTCTTTCTGGCCACAGTGTTTTTTAAAGACGACAGTGCGAATTTGTGATCCTATAACTGTCATTTGATTTTACTTATTTTTGTATCATTTTTCCTAGGTTGTGAGGCTAAAATTTAACATCTGGCTTTACTCCGTCCTATTGCTCTGAAAGGGTTTTTATCCATCAGGTTTTGGAGGAGAAATGAACTAGTCAGCTAATTACTTCTCAGGTCACTTGCTCAAGAAGGCCTTACCAGTTCTGGGTAAATTTTAAGGGTAAGAAATAGTGATGATAACAGAAGATACAATTTAAAGAAAATGCGGAACACATCAGAGTTCTTATCCATTCAAAATTTTCAAAGGTCAGCCAGGTACAGTGGCTCATGCCTATAATACCAGCACTCTGGGAGGCTGAGGCAAGAGGACTGAAAATTTGAGCCCAGCTTAGGCAACTTAGCGAGACCCTGTCTCAAAATAAAATATAACAAAGGGGTTGGGAATGTATCTCAGTGTGAAGGCCTGGGATTCAATCCCCAATACCACACACACACAATTTCAGGGTCTAACACAAAATAAGATTAAACGTCCCAAGGTAGGTACTAATTTGTGAAATAGCTTCAAGCCTCCCTGCTCTGCATCCATTTCAGCCCAATCCATTCCTTTTCTTTTTCCTTTGCAAAAATTTTGGTAAACTACACATAACATAAAATTACCATCATAATAATTTTCAAGTGTACAGTTCAGTGGCATTAATAGCATTCACATTGTTGTACAAACCATCACTGCCAACTACTTCCAGGACTCTTTTTATCTTGCAAACTGAAGTTTTGCCCACTACATAGCAACTCTCCATCCTCCCTCCCCAGCCCCTGGCAACCATCAACCTACTTTGTGTCTTATGAAGTTGCCTTCTGTGTGTATGTCACATAAGTGGATTCAAACAGTATTTGTTCTTTTGTGAGTGGCTTATTTCACTTAACATCGGGCATTCGAGGTTCATTCCTGTTGTAGCCAAAGTCAGAAATAGCCTTACATTAAGCACTAATATTAATAATATACATCTGTTTATCCATCATTTGTCAATGGACACTTGGCTGTTGTGAATAATGCAGCTTTGAATATTGATAAACGAAGGTCTCATTGAAACCCTGCTTTCCTTTCTTTAGGCGATATACCCAGAATCAGAGCTGCTGGAGCATATGGTAATCCTATTTTAAATTTCTTGATGGATTGTCATGTTGCTTTTTATCAACTTACTCCTTTCATTTTAAAATATAATCTCATGCTAGGAAAAAATACACTCTGGATTTTATTTTGCTTTTGAAGGGCTGTTGAAAACAGTAATTTAATGTTATCAGCAAGTTTGAAAAATTGGGTGGCAACTGAAACCACCCTAATAAATAAGAAAGAAACGGATCACAAGAAGTAAGTCATAGATTTGCATGCCCATCCTCCCCCCAGGTGGAACCGTGCTGTGGACAATGCCCATCACACCCCTGCTCTGAGAGGCCCCTAAAGAAGGCGGAGGTGACTGGCACTCGGCAGTGCCCATGTGCTGTCTGTCTGCAGAGAAATGCTCCCAAGGAGTGGGACAGCAACAATGTGGAGTCTGCTCATCATGGTTTGGTACCCTGTGGATTTCTCTGGAATGAATCACTACTTTGGGTTTCCAGAATGCCACCCTGAGAAAAATGGGCAGAGCTTTCTTTGAATTAAAAATAAAAAAACAAAGGTCTGGAATACATCTTGCGTTCCCCTGCCAGGCGGAGAGCTGTCTGTGGAGGAGGCTGGATCTGCGGCCTGGTGGGCCTGCGGCCTGGTGGGCTTGGTGCCCGCGGCTGCCAGTGGACTTTTCTGGGAAATGAGAGAACTTATTTGTCCAGACTTCCAACTTGTCACTTTCCGTAGGTTCTTAAGTTAGGCATGAGCTTCTCTGTTTTCAGGTTCTAAGCTTAGTTTTTATCAACAAAATATAACTTCCATTCCAGCCTCAGAAACTGAGGATAGGACTAGGGGGTGTGGGGGATTGTGTTTATAAAGTCTTATGTTGAGAGAGAGAGAGAGAGAGAGAGAGAGTGAGAGAGAGAGAGAGAGAGAGAGAGAGGTGAAGAACACCAAAAAAGCACGTCAGGCTTCTTAGACATCAAGAAGCTCTTTTAAAACTACATATTGGTGGGTTAAGTGTAAATGATCCCAAAACATGTGGATTAAATTTTCCAAGAAGCACATATGAATTGAAAAATCAGAAGGGGAGAGATCTCGATAAAGTTAGTTTTGAGCGTTCCCAGACACCAAGCGCTTTTCCATTCCTGGTGCCTGGTGAGTTTCCACAGTCAGACTCAAGTGCTTGGTGATGCAGACTCAGGATGGTTGACTGAATACTTGTCTGAGAAATGAGGCTTTACCAGGAGCCAGACTAAGCACCTCAGCCTGAAAACTGTAATTCTATTCTAATTGTTCAGGTTGTCTCTGTGTCTCACCAGCTTTCCCAGGGACTCAGACACTCTTATCCTCTTTATTGTATGAACACCAACAATTCTGCCAGCATTGCCACCTGCCCACTTGAAGGACAGTATGCATACGGGGACTTATGTGGAACAGCGAGGAGGTGTCCTATGCATTGGAATCAAATATGGGTTCGAATCTCAGTATCGCCAAGTGCTGGTTTTTCTTTCTTAAATTTGCCCCTTCTTATTTATCATACTTTTGTGAACACAAAAGGGACAACATATGCTGTACAAACTGCCCAAAAGAGCCTGGTTAAGTGGGAGATGCCTAATAAACAGTAGCTGGCACAGCAGGCTGAAGCGGTAGGCAGTCACTTGCTTCCGTTTATTTTTCCTTTTGTGCGCTATCCCCACTTCTGCAGGCTCTCCGAACAATCCATTCTCTGCCTTTTCCTGGTGGTCTTGTAGTCCTGCTCTATTCCCCAGACCAGATTAATGAAATGCAAAGGTGCGTACAAAATGACTTTAAGTGCTTTTTAAAAGTGCGGGTCCCCAGGTCCCATGGCCAGGAGCTCTTAGGATGATGGAATGAGAATCTGTATTTTGAATGCATGATTCTGATGCAGGTCTGAGGCTGGTACTTTGCAGCCAATAGCCCTCCAGACCTTCCCTTTTACAGTTAGAGAAACTGTGTACCTTGTGAATCATATGTGTGTGGTCATAGATCAGATAATAATGGCTTAAATCCTGTCTCTCCGGGAACATATTTGCACTTGACTATCCAACAGGGTTTTAGGAGGTATGATACCTTGTACTTTTTTTTTTTTGATACCCTGTACTTTAAAAAAAAATACAATGACTATTTAAATTTTAAAAACATGTTATAGTAAATACATTGCCACACAATTTTTCCAACTTGGTGATAACATTAAATTACTGTTTCCAACAGCTCTTCAAAAGCAAAATAAAATTCAGAGTGAAGTTTTTCCTAGCATAAGATTATATAGAGACATTGGACATACTCTTTTTTTTTTTTTTTTTTTTTTTTGGTGCTGGGGATCAACCCCAGGGCCTTGCACTTGCAAGGCCAGCACTCTAACCACTGAGCTAAACCCCCAGTCTGAACATACTCTTATGTGAAATAAATCATACACTCATAAGTACACATGGAATTGTTTCTCTGATATGAGAAACCATAAGTGTAAATAAGGACAAAGAGGTATAATAGATATTAGGTAAAAGAAAGATGATATTCAAAAGTGAGGAGAACTAGAAAGGGAGAAGGGGGAAAAGAAGGAAGGGGAAAAGGAAAGAAAGGGGAAAGAGGAAAAATATAAAAATGTAAATAAACCTGCTGCAAATAGGGAAGGGCAGGGGAGCAGAAAGGAGGGATGGGGAAGGGTGGGAACCAAGATACATCATGTATGGGTACAAAATAATCATAATAAATGTGATCATTGGGTATACATTGCACCAATACATGATCTTGGTAAAAAAAAAAAAAAAAAAATCTTCCCCTTGCTTCTTGTTCTTGCCCCTTTCTGAAGCATTTTTGGAAGTCCTCTGTTGCGATTATCTTTAGTTGCACTACCATGGCTGCCTCAATGCCCTGATTGAATTCAAAATATTTATCTTTCATGGTCATTTTGACCTTGGAGACGACCCAGAAGTTTCAAAGTGCTAGATCCAGTAAATAATGTGGATGAGGACGTACTGTAATATTTTTATAAACCCGCCTTTCCAATAATGGATGGCACTTGGCAGCAGCATGCACCTAGCTTTTGATCGCATCTCACAGATTTATAAAGAGGAGTTCCCAAATTGCTTCGGAAGGTGGCGCTGATGAGCTAAGTGTATTTGAAGTGACGGGGAGTATTTTAAGGGGATTAACGGCATGTATCTTTTATTGTAATAAATTTTTTTTGCTTACACACACACAGTATGTTTCGATCAGTTCTTGTCTTATCAGGAAACAAAGGAGGGACATTCTGCCAGATGTCAGTGTCCAGAGTGGTGTCCGAGAGGAAGCGCATTGGCTGGCAGTCACAGGAGATGGATCCCTGAGTAGGTCCTGTCACATTGGTGACCAGTCTCATCTCATGCTGTTTGTTTTTATTAAATATACTTGATTCCTTTCCCCCAATATAATACATTTTAGTCTTTGTTTACACTTCAAATATATATATATATATGTGTGTGTGTGTGTATATATTTGAAGAGATGATTACTTCGAGACTTCGTTTGGGACAGTGGTTCTCAAAGTATGGTCCAAGATCAGCAGATCAGCAACAGCAAGTAACTTGTTAGAAGTGCAAATTCTCAGGTCCCTCTCTGAGTTACAAACTCTGGGGGTGGGACCCAGCAATTTGTGTTTTAATAAACCTCACACGTGATTCTGAGGAGTGTTAAGGCTTGAGAATTACCAGCACAGAAGAACAAAAACAGTCCTTGGCAAACAAATGTATAATCAACAACATGAATACATTTACGGGGCTTAAAACTATGTCTGCCTCAGAATGTGTTAAATAACATATGTTTTATGTAGGACACATACACACACGTGCACACATGTCTATGTACCAGCATATTTCACCAGCATACAGATTTCATTCGGGAAATTTTGAGATGTGAAATTGGGATTCGGGTGAAGAGAGAGAATTTTATTTTTCAGATTATATTTTTGTGCTTTTGGGTATATTTTCTTTTAAATATGTCCATATGTTATTTTTATTTGGAAATTTTAACTTATTAATAATGACAAAAGAAGTAAGAGTCAAATACAGGAAAATATAGATAAAATTTTTGTGATTGTGAGAAGGAAAAACCTGTAAAAACAGCAGTTGCAAAGACCCAAGACCCAAAAGGATAGATTGTGTAACAATGTACAATTTTGTACACCTTGGGGGGAAAAAGTGACTAAAAAATTGATAGTCCTGGGACTTCCAGGAAGATGGCGGCGCAGAGAG
>PVJO010024014.1:0-25065 GCA_004026905.1 Hystrix cristata
AGAAAAGAAGATGTCTGATTGCCTAAGTACCCTGGATAAAAATGAGAAACAACCGTTTCAAGGAGAGGAGTAACGACATAATCAGGAGATACCTGACAAGGAAATCCTCACAGCTGATCTCTTTTCCATAGTCTGATCTCTTTTCCATAGTGTATCATTACCAGGGACTCAAGGGAAGGGAGTATTTTGAAGATATAAATATATATAGATACATGATATATAGTGTGTGTATGTATATATATATTTAACACACTCTGGCCAGTCTCTCTCAAGCATCTCCCTCTTTGTTTGATTCTGCTCTGTATTCTCTGGGAAAAATATTTTTTCTATGAGTTCAAAAAGACGAGATAGTCTCATCAGTTTTTGTTTGCCAAGGAAGATCAAGAGCAATTCAAGACCAAGAACTGGAAAACACACTGTTTTATTCTAACTCATTTGTTGATACTTTGCTTGTTATTAACCTAGTTGTATTTGGGGTGAATACCATCTACAATATTCTTGTTTCTAGAGAGTTGAGACAGAGAAGACAGAGCAAAATGTGAAGTCAGAGAAAAGATATCAAATAGTCATTTCTTGCTGTCCACTCCATCCTCTGCGGTTGCCTTCAGAGCTGGATTAGTCACTCATCCTGGCTCAAGAGTACATGAGCAGACTGCACTAGGGTTTGGAGTCAGAGTCTCTTAACATTTTAAAGTGGATCTTTGCCTAAGCTTCACTTAGGTGCGCGTCTTTACAACGGGGCTTCGAGGAAGGACGGGAGACTAGAGGAGCGGAATTAAAGAAGCAGAAGCAGAATCAGGATCCGCCAATGTCATGGAGAGCAGGTTTAGATAAACATGGAGAAGTGCAATACAGCACTAAATTCAAAGTACTCCAAGATATATTAGAAGGTCTGTCAAATAATTCATGTCAAAATTTTTGATGTATAGTCAAAATTTTGACATATATTACTTACTTCAAAATTACAACGGATTTTTCAAAATAAAAGTGCAAAAAATTACCCCATAAACAATATTGTTAAAATTATTTGATTAAAAAAGATTTTACCAGTGTAGCTCTCTGTATTTCATTCTCTAAAAATATTGCTCCATTATCACAGACACTAATGGAACAAACTAAAGGTGACTGTCACAAGTTAGTCCCCTACTCTTAGTTTACTAAATTTTCAGCTTAAAATTCTTTCCCATCTTCAATTTTTAGAAAACAAAACAAGATAATGTTCTTTTTGTAAAAATTTAAAAACTAGAATTCATGATGATATGATGGGTACTTATACATATATTTAAATTTTGTTAAGTATTTCATTCAAAATTTTAGCCCACTTCTCTTTCTGGGCTATTTTCTTCCCTGATACTGTGTGTGTCTGTGTGTGTGTGTGTGTGTGTGTGTGTGTGTGTGTGCCTATGTGTGTGTGGTACAAGGGGTTAAACCCAGGGTCTTCACACTAAGGTATATCCCCAGTCTGATTTATTTATTTATTTGAGACAGTGTCTCGCTAAATTGCCCAGATTGCCACCTTCCTGGCTCATCCAAGTGCTGAAATTTACGGGCACCCAGCTCAGAACTCCTTGTAAAAGAAAAGCTTCCAAAGATGTCAATAAACATAATTTATAAAAATTATTTCCACCTAGTAAAACCTTTTTCAAGGAAGAAGTTTGAAGTCCATAAAGTAAGTACCATAATTTTTCATCTCACTTTGCTTTTTTATCTAATTTATACATATATTCATTACCAGTTTTGTGTTTATAAAGAATGGAAACTTGAGGAAAATTAGTAAAAGTGGCCAAGAAAAAAATTAGAAAGATTTTATAGATAGTTATAAGTCTATAACAATTTGTGAAGATAGTTTTTGAAGAGAAGAGTGTACACGTTGCAAAAGAACATCTTCTCTGGTTACACACTAGTATAAGAGAATGCAGACATAACACTTAAAAACACATTATCTCTCCTACTTGCTAATTCTAAGTACAAGTGGCACCGATGTGTGAGAAAGAAACAGCACTTGATTTGAAAAACAACAGAGAATAACTAATGATTCTGAGAGGGATAAAACTGACTGAATTTATCTGGTAATAAATGCATTAAGTTACAAAATAAAAATAAAGACCATAAATGTAGGAAAGATATCAGATTATCATTATTTCCAGATAATAGCATCATATACTTACAAAACACAAGATCATCGAGAGAAGTAAAAACACAATCCAAGCAGTTGAAGTTTTATAAGATAGAAGTAGAAAATCAATAGCATCATTTTACATCAGAAAAAATCAGATTGAAAAGTATAAAGAAAACACAACAGTCCTTGAAAGTACTAGGTAGGGTTATATAAATATACAGAAATAATCTTAAAAATTACATCTGGATAAAAAAATTACATCTGGATGAATGTCTAAGAAATTTTAATGAGAGGTATAAAAGACTAGAGTATAGAGAGTTGTATGCTAGATTTCAAGATATAAATCCTAAAATGGTTTGATTTTTTAAAAAAATAATAAGCTTAATGCATATCTAAACAATATTAAATGGAACATACTTTATTCTTACATAGAATTCATTGTATTCTATTCATTTTAAGATGCACAACTTTTCAGATGTCAATAACTGTAAAATTGAAATGTATTTCACAATTCACGGAATGTCATAATTTAATTTATAGATTTTTATTGGTCTTACCTAGTATATTTTATTATATAGAATGAGGTCAACCAATATGGGTAAAAAAAGTAAGTTAGAAAATATATTCTAGAGTACAAGAAAGTATGAGGTTGTAATAATGGCAGTGTACTAATCAGAAGTCATAAAATTGAAAGATTAAAATAGGTATCAATATTGTATCAGAGTATAGAAAAAACATCACCTGAGGTACATACAAAATATTTAAGCTCAGAAAATAAATCTTTATAAATTAACTAGAAAATGAATGTTTTCCCGTAGAATTCACTGAGGTAAATGGCTTATCAGCTTGAAAATATAACTTTAATTTAGCATCCAAAAATACATTCTATATGAATTAAACCATTAAGATATCTATACATAAAAGCAAAAGATATAGAAACATAAATTACTTAAACTTTAACAAAGGAAAAATTTTCTACTAGATTAGAAATTACAGAGGGAAAGCATGATATCTTTGACTCCTACAGTCTTTATGTGTTGATTTATTCTTCTTTATTAAGACTAACTCATATATACAGAAAAACATAAAAAATATATTTGCACGTTTTAAATACTAATATAAGAAATAGTGCTTAACCCATCAGAGTTTAATAAACGTTACATTGCCAGGACTCCTGGATATCTTCTCAGATCTCACAGTCTCTTCAGAGGCAGAGACTTTCTTGACACTCTAAACACCCACTCTTCGCATTTCTTGATAGACTGTCCTCATTTTTCACAGATGCCTATTTACAAATTTGCCCACTTCCTCAAATTTGTTATTCCCACATCACATCACAGTGCTCTGTGGTCAATCACAGGTGTGCAGAGTATGAAGGATTCTGAGAGGTCTTACACTTTTCCAGATGAGTTTGGACAAGGCAATGTTCTATCTTCTTGTTTCAGGAAACAGGGTTTTGTGTCCCGACCCCCAGATCTATTTAGTGCTATGTTTTTCAGTTTTGAGCTTTTTGGTGGTGGAAGTGGCTTTGTCTGTTGGTCTCATTGTGTAAAATGGCTCAAGGAGCATGCTGAATTGATGTTTAGTGTTAAGTGTAAGAAAGCTGTGCCTCACTGTGGTATGTGTGTTAGATAGGTTTGTTTTGCCACGATTATACAGCTGTTGAACCAGGTATTCAATGTTACAGGTCCAAATATATATACATGGAACACACATAAGCAATTATTTCTTAATCAATTAAAAATTAATTATTTATTAACAAAATGTGTTGACCAGACACTGATAAGAACCTAACTCTATAGTTATTTACAAGCAGTATTTCAGCAATTTCTAATTCAATGTTTGTGCGTAAGTTCCGAGACTATAACTGTCATGAATAATGGCAGTCAACTGTACATATTCACCACAAGGCAACATAGTACTCAAAATTGTTTCTTTGGTTTTAGATTTATCTTTTCATACTACATGTATGAAACTTGTTTATTTTGTTGAACATTATGTTTGTGAAATGTGTCAGTGTTCATGGATTCATTAATTACTGCTGTTTAAAACACTTTGAGTAAATATACAATCTTATGCTTACTAAAATAAATCTGTTCCCATAATTATTTCCAGAATTGGCAAAGACAAAAACAGTATTGCTGTAAAAATTATTGAAGATGCAATAAATTTTCCCAGGATATATATCTAGATATACAATTTCAAAAGCCAAATACTTTATGTATACTTAACTTCACCAATCTATCAATACCTGTCTCTTTACTATTGTAAAAATCAATGAATTCTATAAAATCAATATTATTTTACTTATTATGACTATATTAAGGTGTTTCAAATCATTACTACTCAACCTTAATCCAGACACCAAGAGCATCAGGTCACAGGGGAGTTCGTTAGACAAGAAGAATATCAAAATCACACCATTAAATCAGAATGTTCACAAGGTACATTTTTACACACTCATTATCCTGACACAATCTATGTCACTCATATACATATTAAATGCTACGAAGCACTGATATAAATAACACTTTCAATTTTATTTCAAATTTTAGGAACTGAAATACAGTGTATATAACATAGAACCCATACTAGAATTTATAAACATAAATATATTTAATATTCAGCAATTACTTCCATAAAATCTGTCATGTTACATGAGATTGGGTTTTATTAAAACGTCACCACTGAATAGCCACTGTTAGGTTATTTTCTGTAAATTACATTTTATATTTAAAAACCATACTTTGCATCTTTTATGTTTCCTCACTGAATGTGTAAATATTCTGTTCATCATTGTCTTTTTGTGCTATTCTGATGTGTGAAAAGTATTTACTACACTATGACTGAAATTCACTCTGGCTAGATTACATTCCAGTTTTGCCACTTACTAGCTGTGTGATCTTGGGAAATTTACTTAACTTGGAGGTTATTCAATTTGCTTTATTTTGTGAAAAATGTTAAGTTCCCCTACCTCATGGGATTGTTGTGAAAAATAAGGAAGTTATTATATAAAAAGCATCTGGCACGGTAAGATGTAGATACATATTACTTTTCTTTGATTTATTGTACAAAGAAAAGAGAAGCTAGCTTTTTTCAGCATACAGTTGAAACTTCACTAATGCATTTTTCAAATTACAAACGGCCATGTCTCCCAAATTACATTTTTATAACCAACAAATATCTTTAGTCAAAACATAGAGAAACAATGGAAGACTAGGCAAGAAAAGATTTCTGTTTCATATTATCTTGCTCTTGATTTTCTTTAAATGTCACAACATCTTCGCAGTAGAAGCAGTTTCAATTTTTATGATAGAATGGATAAAAATTTGTGTACAGAACAAGCAATATTTTAATAGGAAACAGTAAAAATAATTTTATGATAAAAGTCTTGGTTATGGTCAGGGGTTTTAGAGAAGAGTTTAATTATATTTCAGAAGGAATTGTAAAATATTAAAGTATTTTACATATACTGTGTTTTTTGGAGCAAAGTCCTGCCTCTTCATACATGTTCTCGGTCTGGTGGTAACTTCTAGTAAAATACTTAAACATGTTGATGTAGTACTGTCACTTCAACTGACAGAGCAAAAGATATGCTAAACTTTATAATTAGCATGTTTCTAATATTGTCATATGAGAGATAACTGCTAGCATTTTTCCGATAACCACACTTTCTAAACATATCTGCAATTATCAAAAACACAAAGTCAGACCAGGCTTATTTCACTACCCTGGAATCATCGTGGCAGAAGCACCATTGCTGATGTCTTGATGTTGTTTTATGACTATTACATAGAATGTTCTCCATTTAAAAAAAAAAAAAAGGACTGGGGATATAGCTCAGGGAAAATCACTTGCCTAGCATGCACAAGGTCAGGGCTTGATTTAAAAAAAAAAAAAAACCCTCAAAAAATCACATAAAAATAATTGAAAATCAATTACTTTCCATATCTAGGTTTGCTTAATCAGTCAAAGGTGAATGCCTAGTCCCTGCTTTACTCCAGGTGTGGCCCTTTATCACCTGTGTAAGCAGCAACTTTGTACTTGCTAAACATCCTCATTCATGAACTTCACTTCAGTCTTTCTCACACTGTAGTTTTCAAGGTTTATCCCTAGGGGTTGGGGATTTAGCTCAAGTGGTAGAGCGCTTGTCTAGTAAGCACAAGGCCCTGAGTTTGATCCCCAGCACCCCCACACGCACCAAAAAAAAAAAAAAAATTATCCCTGAAATACACACTTAATTTTAACGTATTTACTAGTATGATAGTTTCTGAGCAACACTATTTGGAGGTATTGTCGAAGCATGCTGAGATAATTTAAGTAAGCATACATTGGATTGTCTGTTAAATAATCTCAGTGGCTACATGGAGATACCACTAACTGTATAAGCTGAATTAGAACTCAAAGACTAGGCAGCAGCTTCTCTGTGTGTTCTAATTATGCTGCTGTAAATAGATACTCTAATTAAACTTCCCGTAATTTTAAGGGTTTTAGTATTGAAACATGTTTTGTTTTGTACCAGAAAGCGGAAGAATTACAGAAAGAATGAAAAAAAAAAGACAATATTAGAGAATTTCCTATTGATCCTCTTCATTGTGAGACCAGTATTAAAAGCTGATTGTTTCTAAAGCAGGGGAATTTTGGTGTTTTTGTTTTGTTTTGTTTTATTTTGTTTTTTTTTTTTTCTTCTCAGTAACAGGAAAAAAGAAAATGCATTTTAAGCCCTTGAGTCTATTGAATGCTATCCTGGGAGGAAAAAAAAAAAATACACACACGCACACACACACGCACATATATATATGGAATCAGGGAGTGAACTTTCCTATCCCTATTTTGTCCTTCAAAAGCCTCCGGAGGCAAAAGTTGTTTGTCTCCAATATTAGATTTTAAAGGTCACTTTTTTATTTTATAGCTCTAGGTTGGTTTTTATTTCTAGATATTTTACATGACCCATGGTAAATTAGACTCTAACCTGTGCTGAAGGACACACTATAACTCTGTCTACTATCCTAGACTCCATTTTCCTACATTGGAGTGAATACTTCAAAATTGACTTAACAAAGTCCTGTAGTAATTCCTTTTGATTGACACTTGACAATATATTATATTATTTAAAGTTTTAGAGTGTGGGATTAACAAATATGGGTTAGAATTTTTAAAAACTTTCTAGTTGTTTAAGATCTGTCAAGTTACTTAATCTATAGAAACCTGTGACATTTTCAATAAAACTGAGAAAAAAATTGCTGCGTATTTTGGGATTCTTGTAAGAATTAAGTGAAGTAGCACATTTAAGATATTTAGTAAAATAATTGACATTAAAATGATAAAAAAGATGCATCATTAAATTGGTGTATATAATATTTTAAAAATCATTGAACATATAAGACCCTGTTTCCCTACAAATTCAATAGTAGTGTTTTAAGTTTTCATTACAAATCTTGTGAACAGATTGTGGTAGGTAGAAAAGAAAAAATTCTAATTTCATTTTTCATACAATCACTAAAATTAAATTTCACGATGGCAAGCATTTACTCCTATTAAGGACATCCTTAAACTAGGTATATAAACCCTGATAACTTGCGGCTAGATGGATGATATCTCCAAGATTTAAGGTGCCATGTTTCACTTTGTGGATATCTACCTGTATCATCCAAAAGTTTATTTATGTTGAATTTAGTGGTGAGAATATACCTGGTACTCAGTAAATTCCATTTGAATAATTAATAATCTAATGCAAAAACCATTAATCACTGCATAGGCATGCATAGTTAATTCTTAAAATTGTATGTTGCCCTTTGTGATACAAGTTTGACTTATTTCAGAAGTGAAATAAGTTCCCCTGGTCACAGTCATACACCACAC
The DNA here is from genome assembly GCA_004026905.1 of Hystrix cristata. Lineage (NCBI taxonomy): Eukaryota > Metazoa > Chordata > Mammalia > Rodentia > Hystricidae > Hystrix > Hystrix cristata. The sequence goes on from PVJO010024014.1 coordinate 7,982, forward strand.
CCAATGGCTGAAGCAAGTCACCAGAGATAAGAATTTAAGAATCAGCTCTACAACTGGAAGAATGGGATCCCTGATTTCCCAATGCTTTCTTTCAACTCACCATTCAGGCATTTGCCCTGGAACTTATATTGACCCTCACCCTTTTCCCCCTATCTACTGCTAGTTGACAAGCACCTTTCCTCATTCTACCTGACTCTTCATTCCAGTCTCCTGCGACCCATGAATGAAGAATTAATTCATGACCCATCCCTGCCCAGGATCCATAGGTAATTAATCTTTGAATTGATTTCCTATTCTGGTGGTGTATTAAAATTGTGTCTTTCATCTAAAGCAACTATTTCAGAAGAGATTTTTCCTGCAGGACAATAGGAAAATACAACATTGACTTCCAGTGCCCACTTAATGATAAGGCAGGCATAAACCAGACCCAGGTGAGACAAAAGCCACAAATCCCCCATATGAGGACCCCTTGGTCATTGGGAAGGACAACTGAACATTACGATGGCCACCAAGTAAAAGAAGTATCCCAGGAAAGGCACAATGAAAACACCAATGTCCAAATCCTCTGCTTTTTCCATTATGGCAGGTTGCTAACTGCATCCAAACAGGATGCGATTTCAGAGAACTATCTTTATATAAAGATTATACATATTTTTTTTGGAGCTAAACAACTTTTAGAAAAATCCAGATAAAACTTTTGTTATGTGATAACTCAAAAATATTACAAATGGAATTTTCTGGCATAAAATATTGAAAGTACCATAAACTTTTAATAATATAAAATCTCATTCAGTTTTTTTCTTTCCATCAAACACCATAAAACATATATTGATTTCCTAAGAAAGAAATGAGAATACCCTCATGGCATTCATTTACCTGGCAAATAAAACAAGTTCCCATATTGAGTTTCTGCTTGTAATTGATATAACAATTGTGTCCAAAGGAATAGAAAAGATGGAAATTAACTTACAAACAGAAAATAAACAAACTTGATGATCTCAATTCCCAGTCTAAAAAGAATATTGATCAAATAAACATTTCTCAAAGTAGCCTAAATGATATAAAATTAAGATATTTACAGTAAAAATTATAACTTCTTATGAATGAAGTCTTTGGAATTTGTAAGTCATTTGCAGAAATTTATATTCTTTTACTCATTTGCATGTGCATACACCCACATTTAAACACACAAAGGAAAGTTTGTAAACTTTTTTTTTTTTTTTTTTTTTTTTGCTGCTGGGGATCAAACTTGGGACCTTGTGCTTACAAGGCAAGCACTCTAACCACTGAGTAAACCACCAGCCCCCTAAACATTTTTACATAGAAGTAAAGACCCAGAGCACTGAAATAATTGTCAACATCCACAAAACATCAACCATTAAAAACAATCTGTTTAAAACAAATCCAATCATCTTTGCCAGAAATGAATATTATATTTAGGTTTTCCAGTTCCTAAGCTAAACACAGCTAGAAGTTACATACATTTTAGGAAAAGCAAAGATAGTAAGACTTTATATTTATAAAAAACAAACAACCAAACAAACAAACAAACAAAAAAAACAAGGCTAAGCAGCAAAGGATTTTTGAATCCACCTGGAAAAACAACACAATGCTGATTTTCCTGGTTTTGCATTTTGCCTCAATGAGTCCAAACTTAGACCTGAAGACACCAAACAAGAAACACCAAAGGGTATAGAAAAAAAAATCCTAAAGAACTAAAAAGGAGCAATTTAGAAAGAAACATTTTAGATAACTTCTCTACACCTGTCAAACATCACAGAGAAATTTGTAGCACTTTCTACAAAGGTAAGCAAACGCTAAGTGAGATCCCTGGAATTCCACCTTCACCAGGTTATAATGAGTTGCTCATTTCCCCAGAGGGGAAGAAGGCCTAAGTAGTAAGTTTGCATTGAGATCGCCAGTGTATATGAATAGTGGGAATCTGGTTGTCTACCCAATCCTGGATTCTTTGATATTGAGTTGGATTTACAATAGGAGACCTACAGGATAGTCAGAACTTTCCAGCACTAAATAATTGAGGACAACACCTTTTGTATTGTATGGGTCACAGGAGGACCAGAAAGAAGTCTTTCTCCTCCACTCAGGGTGATAGCCCTAGAAGTCCAGCGAGGAGCTAGAACTCCCACATCTTCAATTGAAAATAAATATTTAAAATTAATTATTATTACTTTTCCATCTTAGAAATTAGGAAAGGAGGAGCAAATTAAGTGCAAAGTATGGAGAAGAAAATATATAATAAAAATTAGAGTAGATATCAAAGAAAATAAAAACAAGCAATTATTAGAGAAAATGAATAAAACCCAAATGTGATTCTCTGAAAGGATCAATATAGTCATCAAGCCTAAGAAAAGAGACAATTACTAATATCAATAATGAAAAAGGGGACATCACTGATATATTATCTGTACTATGGGCTTATAAATTTAGATATTACCATGGTCTTACTATTCAAAGGACTAATTTTTTCAAAGGATAAAGTGGGGGAAAAAGAAAGGAGAAGGGGGATAATAAGGAATTGATGGTCAAGCCAAACCATCTTTGTGGATCTAAGTCTAAAGGTGAGGTTAACTGGAATAAATACAAAACATAGGTAGTGAAATGAACCAGTGGAGTGCAGAGATTAAAAATTGAATTTTAGCAATAAAAAGAATGGTAAAGATTTAAATACAACATTTGCCAAAGATAAATATATAATTTTACAACTCTACATTGTATATACTAATGAAAGGAAATGCGTGTGTATACAAATACATCAATACAGAGAATAAAAATTTTAAAAAATCATGAAGGAAAAAAACTTGAAGTTTAAATCCAAGAAAAACTATGTAAATGAGGCATACAGCAGATAATTAAAACAACTTTTAAAAATAAAAAGGATATGCATTAAGATGCTGAATGGTTTTACTGCAAAAACAGAAAGGGTTCACTGAGTTCTAGACTACAATGATTTAAACACACACACACACGCGCGCGCGCGCAGTGTACACACATTCAAGCATGTTCTTGTAAAATACCTGCACCTTTAGAAGAAAGAGAAAGCCTTTTATTTATGACTTTACATTCAGAATTAGAAAAATCTAGGATACATAAAATTCCTTCCATAGCATCAAATATATGAGAATTCTTGTAAATACATAAATGTTTGCCTTCTGTACTAAGCATTAGGAAATTGTTTCATTTGTCCCTATCATCTCTAAAAATTGTAATGCATTAAAAAATCATTTGATGCAAGTAGTCATAAACAATTTTGAAGCTCCCAAGAGCTTCCTATTTATATCCTAAAAGTGTGCCATTAGAATTATCACATACATCTAACTGAATGTGCATACATAGCATAAAAACTTCTAATTATAGAATTTAAAACAACATTAATTAGTCTGTATATTTAGTTTTCAACAAAGTTTATAAGGTCTCAGGAGTACAACTGAACATCTCTTAGGATTTTGGAAAGATAAAAGAAATTTTTGCTAGAATATGCTTACATAATTTAAATTAGTCAGTTTCCTCATCTCTGAGACAAAATATACAACACCCAGAATTTAAAGGAAGAAAGGTTTAATTCTGCTTGCTGGAAGGGCATGGTGGGGCCAAGATGGCAGTAGAGAGTGGAACATTGCCTGTGAGGAAAGAGACAGTGTCCATATACAAGACCTAAAATCACACTTCCATGACCCACCCCAACACACACAAGAGCACGGTTTACTAATCTGTAAGGCATTTCTTTAATCCAATGAAGTTGACATATCAAGATTAATGGTCACAATCCACCCCTTGTTAACTTTGTAAGTAATCACATCTTCTTAAATCATAATCTCCAAATAAGTACAATAGTAAGTTAATAATTCCACCTACCATGATATAACTTTCCCATATACAGCTAAAAGCACAGTAGTCCCTTCCCCAATGTCTCAATGGTCCTAGCATTGGAAAAAGTCCAAGTCAAAGTCTCTTCTGAGATTCAAAGCAAACTTAGCTGTGAATGTTTGTAAAAATCAAAAATAAGCTAAATACTCCCAAGTACAATGACACAGGGAAACTTTACACTTCTAAAAGGGAGGGGATAAGGGGACAGAATTGGATTACACCAAGATTTAAACCCAGCAGTGGAAACATTAAATTCTGTAGCTCCATATCTGGAATGTGTTGTACGCAGTGGTAAAATGTGAGTTCCAAGAGCTTGGAATTATCACTATGATCTTGCTAATTTCAGTCCACAAGGCCTCTCAGGCTAACTTCACTCACAGCTTGCAGTTTTCCTCAGCAGACCTTCAACATTCCTGGCATCTCCAGCTTCCTGGGGTGTTCTCTGTATCTTTGGCTTCATTCCCACAGCTTCATGAACTGCTTGCCCTGGAGCTCCTTGCCTTGCATTCTAAGACTTCCATTGAAATTGGGATTGAAATCTCCCTGACCCTCAATTCTTGCATTCTTCATCCCAGTAAAACCAGTATAATGTGCACAAAGCCACAAACTGTTGTCAGTGGAAGCAATCACCAGGTTTCTTGACCATAGCTGCAGTGGCTTCTTAGAGCCTGGATGTGTGAGTATGGTAAAACAAATCCCTGGGAACTAATTCCCTAAGAAGTTCTTCTCAAGCAGGGGTCCAAGAGATTCTTCTCAAATGAAAAGTTGACACTTTTACCTTTTCACATCTGTAGTGGATGGAGTTTTGATGATTCCCGAGATGGCTTCAGGCATCTTCTTTGTTTCTGCACAAAGTACTTGGTTTCATTTTAATGATATTAATCGTTTTAACAATCATATCTCCTTTGGCCCCAATTTTACACATGATTCCTTCTGAGAAAATTTAAGTTTTTCAAAATTTTCTGCTTAGATTTTTGTCCCAGCTCTCACTTTAAATTTGGCTAAAAGAAACCAGCATTTCCCATGCCATAGTGAACACTAGGTGGTCTTGAAAGCTCATCTGTCAGATTAACTACTTCATTACTCTTAATCGGTGTCAGGCAAAGTCTTAAGACATGGACAAAATGTACATATATCTTCTGTCAGGATGTAACACACATGGCCTCTAGTTCAACCACCAATGGATTGTCATCCCAAACTGAAACTTCCTGAGTATGGTCTTTACTCTCTACATTCCTGTCAGCATTCTGGTCTTTCCAAAGTCTTCTAAATCACACAGTCAGGTACAGTCAAAATGATAACTGCATTTCTTCAGTATCAGTTTTCTTTATTAGTCAACTTTATCACTGGAACAAAATACTTGATATTCACAATTTAAAGTAGAAGAACTTTAATTCATGACATGATTCTGGCAATTTAGTGCATGGTCAGCTGGCTTCAAGGCAGAAATAGCATAGTGGAAGGGAATGACAGATTAAAGATGTTTAGTTCATGGTGGTGAGTGAGATGACCAGAGGAGAAATACCAATAAGAAAAGAGGCCAGAAATCATATATAGAAATCAAAGTCAAACTTTCATGACACACTCGGTGATACACATGAGGGTATTTTCCTAATCTGCTAGTGGTTTCTTAATCCAGTGACGTTAACCTATCAGGATTAAAATTTACAACTGGAAGCTTTCAACTTTCAGAAAATAGAAATGCTTTTCTATTTGCACAATTGTGATAACTGAAAATATCTGCAAAAAAACAGATTGGTGTGTATATGTTGTGTATATGTACATTCATATGTGTATGCATACAATTGGGGAAATACAATTTTTTTTCTCTATACATAATTACCCTAAACAAATAATAAGCACTTTTATTATTAAATGATTATTAAACTAAAATGTGCCATGTATCTATCATAGTCTGCTAAGATAGTACAGCAGCAAATAACAAATCATGATCTGCTAAGACTTTGGAAAAGCAAAAGAAATCTCATCCTTTTTTATATCGCTAAGGAGATATTACTTATTTAATACATGTTTCCAAGTAAACAAAACTAGTCACCAGTAGAAGAATTGTGCTATTTTTGCACACAGTTTATTCCAAGTTTATGTGGTAACTGAGTTGACCATCCCTGTTAACTAATTGGTTTTATTAAGAGAAGAAACAAAATTTTCAGTGACAACAGGTATTTTTGCAAATTGAAGGAAGTTACTCTCTAAGTCAGACTCCTTGCCCCTCATAGAAACTAAAAGATAGGTTTACTGTCTTCCTTGATATTTTCATTTCAGGGAAATGACTCCTAGGTTTTTAAGAAAATCCTTGATCATAAAATTTACAAAATGTCCTTGAACATACAAAAAAGCCTGGCATGGTGGTGCATGCCTGTAATTCCAGCACTTGAGAGCCGGAGGATTGCTGTGAGTTCAAGGCCAGCCTGACCTATAGCGCTAGACCTGGTCTCAAAAAAAAATCCCTCCCAAAGGCAGGGGGCATCACAGTCCCCGATCTAAAACTATACTCTAAAGCTACAGTGGTAAAAACAGCATGGCACTGGCAAAAAGACAGACCTGAGGATCAATGGAATAGAGTGGAGGATGCAGAAACAATTCCAAACACACTCAAATACTTCATCTTCAACAAAGGAGTGAAACACCCTCACTGGAAGAAAGATAGCCTCTTTAACAAATGGTGCTGGACAAATTGGCTTGTCATATGCCGAAAACTAAAACTAGATATATGTCTCTCACCATGTACTAAACTAAGATTGAAGTGGGTCAAAGATCTAAACATTAAAACAGAAACACTAAATTTACTGGAGAATAGAATAGGACTGGAGAATAGAATAGGAAGAACCCTCAAAGATATAGGGGTAGGGAAAAAATTTATGAACAGAACCCGGACTGCACAGGAAACAATACAAAGAATCACTGCTTGGGACCACATGCTATGAAAAAGCTTTTGCACAGCAAAACAAATCACCAATAGAGCAGGATGAAAAGCCACAGAATGGGAAAAAAGTTTTGCTAGCTATCTATTAGACAAAGGTCTAACATCTAGAATATATAAAGAACTCAAAAAAATTAAACCTCCCAAATTTGAAGACCCAATCCAAAAATGGGCAAGTGAAATGAATAAACATTTCTAAGATGAAGAAATAAAAATGACAAATAAATATATGAAAAAGTGTTCAACATCACTAGTCATTCAAGAGATGCAAATCAAAACAACATTAAGATTCCATCTCACTCCAGAAAGAATTACGTCTATGAAAAAATCAACCAACAACAAATGCTGGTGGGGCTGTGGGGAGAAAGGAACCCTCCTCCATTGTTGGTGGGAATGTAGACTGGTCCAGCCACTGTGGAAATCAATATGGAGAGTCCTCAAAAAACTAGAACTATAGGTTCTCTTTGATCCAGCTATCCCCGTACTGGGGATCTTCCCAGAAGAATTAAAATCATCATACCACAGCGATACATGCACAACCATGTTTATAGCAACACAATTTGTAATAGCTAAGTCTTGGAAACAACCTAAATGCCCAACAAATAATGAATGGCTAAAGAAAATGTGGTTTTTCTACACAATGGAGTACTACACTGCCATAAAGAAGGATAAACTAGAGTCTTTTGTATGTAAATGGATGTTCATTGAGAATATACTATTAAGTGAAATAAATCAGACACTCATGAGTACACATCGAATTGTTTCTCTGATATGAGAAACCGTAACCGTAAATAAGGACAAAGAAGTGTAATAGATATTATATAAAAGGAAGATAGTATACAAAGGAGAGGAGTACTAGAAAGAGGGAAAGGGGAAAAGCAGGAAGGGAAAAAACAGAAAGAAAGGGGAAAGGGAAATCATGGAGAAATGTGAATAAACCTGCTGTAAATAGGGAGGGAGGGAACAGAGGGGAGGGGAAGGGTGGGGAGAACCAAGAGACACTACGTACAGGTACAAAATAAGCATGATGAATGTGATCATTGTATGTACAATGTACAATACATGTTCTTGGTTTAAAAAAAAAAAAATCCCTTCCCCCAAAAATCCAAAAGGATTTTTAAACATTTCAAAGAGATGAGAAAGTATTTATAATTACAAGTGTATTAAAGTAAATGCTCTAAGAATAAGGAAGGTGCGCAAATGACTTATTTTTAAGGAGAATTAAGTCACGTTTTTAAATTTTTCATCTGTTCCTTCAACATAAAAATGCATATTCATATGTATATGGATGTGTGTTCCCATGGTCTCCTTTTCAGTCTTTCCTTCCTGGATCTGTTAATATGGATTGTACACTACAATTTCATTTTGATTGTCAACATTTATAATAGTAGTTTCAACATCATTAAAATCAAAAGGTATATTAAAATTGTTTTTCTTCAAATGAAGTATTTTTCTAAATTAATTCAGTTCATTAAATTGCACAATTAAACATTGATAAATATATCTGGCATATGCTATCATAAATAAATATTTAGCAATTTAAAAATCCTAGCACATTTTCTTCTTTTTTTTTTTTTACAAAATTTAAGCTGGCTTCTTTTATAAAGCACAATTACTTAGAGATTTATCGATTTGTTTCTTGTATTACTAGTTTATCTTTTGTTGTTAAGTAGTGTTCCATAGTATTCATATACCACAATATACTTATCCATTCATCTATTGATAGACATTAGGGTTGTTTCCAGTGTTTGTCTATTAAAGCAAAGGTACTATGACACTTGCATACAAGTTTTGATATGGCCTACTGCTTCCATTTCCCTTGGGTAAGTATCTAAGAGTAGAATTTCTGGGTCATAACATTTTAAAATACATTTGTCCTTGATGTAATACAATTTTATTCACTTTAGTTTTCATATCTACATTAGATCTCTAGATTTGTTGAATTTACATATATGCTGTTTATAGCCTTTCACCTACATCTTTACATTTTATTCCCCTTCCTACTCTACTTTCCATTTTATTCCCCTTGTAACTACTGTTTAATTCTCTATCTCTGTGTATTATACATATACATTCTATATATAATGTAGAATATGCAATGTTTTCTTTCTGTATCTGGCTTAATTCATTTTCACATCCCTCTATTACTATCATCTTATTGGTTTGAGAGATCCATCTTTGTCTTATATATCTCACTGGAGAAGTATTTGGTCCAAGAAAGTCGTGTGCTGTTAATTCCAATCACTTCTCCTAAACTATTTTTTAAGGTTTTAAAACCATTCCAAATGAAGATCAAAGAACAAGATAGAAAAAATGAAGCTAGGGCCAAATACCCACTTATCTTTACCTTTAAGAATCAGTCATTCTTTGGCTGAATATTTTATTTTTCAGGGCTTCTATTTGTTTTCTGTGGTGCTGGTGGTCAGAGACAATATTTTCCCTATCAACTATTATAATAGTTTAAACTATGAAAATCAATAGAAGATAAAATTTTATATGGTATAACAGATAACATTTTAAAAGTTAATTTTTGAACAAGGTTTAATATGCAATTAAAATTCATAAATTATACACTCCCAAATCAAGCAAAGCTTGAAATTAGGTTTTAAATTTATTTTCCATTATAAACCTATTCCTGAAGCGCCATAAGAATTTTATATTAAATAAAGAATAAATAATGATATTGCTGCAAATCCAAAATGACGTAAGAGAAATTTAACTTTCTAACATAAAAGTGCCAGAATATTTTCCAGCTCTCCAGTCTGCCAACAATATTTGCATTCATGGGGAGACCACAATAAAACGGATATTATTCCTGTTAACTTTACAGATTTGAAATAAATACCATGCTTTCAGGTGTCAAAAAACTCCATAGTTAAAATATGTATACATTGAAATGGAATAAGCATGAAGTTACCTGAATATCAAAGTATTTTCATATACTTAAAGCAATTTAATGCCATGCACAATAAATTTCAGTTAAGATTCTGATTAGATTTTCATTCTTTTGTTCCTTCTTAGTAATCAAGTTCTTTCATGCCTCCCATCTAGTTGTTTAGCAAAATAACTAAAAAGCGAACTTCTTTTAAACCAATTACTTCTAGTCCTTCTGAGACCATCAACTGGGCCTAATAGAAGGAGACTATTGAGCTAATTGAACTACATCTCTAATGGTAGCTAATGACTTAATGTGCTCATCCTCCCAGGTAATATATTTGCATTTTAAACGGAAAATGAAATGTCTTAGTGGAAGGAATGAGTACTGGGATAATTTCAGAGAGATCATAAATATTAATGTACTTTTAGTGAAGTTTCCTGGGAAATATATTATTGTGTTTACTGAACAGGAAATTGTTACTCTTCATTATTTCAAAATGTTTGGGGAAAGTCATTCATTTGTGCAGTCATTTTAATGAAAATATTGGTCCAAACACCTAGGCAACAAGATGACTATAGTCAACAAACATACAGTACATACTTGAAAAATACAAGTAAGAATAGATATTAAGTATTCTTATCACAGAAAATTAATTATATGAGCTAATACAATTCATTGAATTCATTGGGTTATCTGTTCCACAATGTATATTGTTGAGAATCAGAAAATGGTACCCCCAAAACTGGTGCTTTGACTGGTTGAGAGAACTGTGAACCTATCTCAGAATCAAGATCCTTATGACTTTCCCTTGTTTCTCCTTCTCCAAGTGCTAGGAGAACCTGTCTGAAAGTTCTTTTATATGTCTAAGGTCTGGGCAAAGAAGAAACTACTTCTGGTCCCTTCTTTGAGCTTTCAGTAACTAAACTCATATCATAGAAGAAAGACTGAGGTCTGACAACACACGTGGACAGATTACTGTACACCATTATCCTCTATTTCAGTCCCAAAGGATTCATTTAAAAAGCATTGTCTGTTTTGGAAGCCTATTGTATGTTCTCTAAACACTTTGGGTCCTCCTAGAAATCATTTACTGTGTCCACTAAAATGGTTTACATTTTCCACTGTAACCCTCCTTTACAGAAATGAGGTATATGACCTTCTGAATAGTTTTAAACTGGTGGATCATCATCCTCCTATTATTTTCTCTGTGTTGTAGTATTTCCCCCCTTGCATGCTATGTAAATTTGTGTATGGCTTTTCTCCTACTTAAATTTGTCACTTTATTCTAGTTAAACTTCAGATATAGAGGGAAAATTTCTGTTCAGTTGTAAACTATACACTTCAAAATGTTATGTTGTGTGTGATATACACAATTTTACGTGTAAATTAAAAATGATAAAGAAAAAATCATCTATTTAATCTAGCTAAATAACAAAGTGAAAACATTGGGGAGAATAAAGTTTTATTTTAAACAACTACTAATTGAAATGCTTTATTTATTAATCTATGTGACTATATTTTAATTCATGATTGTGAGTTTTATCAGTTACTTAGTTTTATTTTATATGGACCTGCTGGGGATATAATTGGCATATTTTGGGTCTCTAGGGCATAGCTAGACATTCAACACTCTTTCTGCATTTGGCTTATGGGTGAATGTTGTAACTTGTAAATGTCCTGTATTAAATCTGCTCTCTTGCAAACCATTGGCTCCAGAAAGGTAACTAATATAGATGTTTAAATCTTTTACTATAAATGTGAATTTTTCTCCTTGAGGTCTACGTTTTGCTATGTGCATGTTTAAACTCAACGGTGAGTAAATGCTTAGGATTTATTTTTCGAGTTTGATAGACTGATTATTCTTTGTTTGTGTCACAGAAAAGTTACTATGTGGGATATCAGACATGTGACTCTGCTGCTTCACCATAATTACTACATATATGTGTGTGTGTGTATATCCCATTATATGTAAACATCAATTGCATACATAAAATTTAACACTAAATAGAGAGGCAAAATTCTGCAAAGGGCAAAAGAGGAGCAAATGATTTTAAAAAATAATAAATTACCTTGGTAGTCTTTTTTCTCTTACATATATTTTATTTCTGGTTAATATACTTATTCCGGCATGTATTTGGTTTATATCAGGGTAGTCTTCCAAACTTTTATCTTTATATTACCTGTATAGTATTTGTTTCTTTATATTTAATACAGGTTTCTTGTAACTATCATTTACTTGAGGTTTGCACTTTTACTCACACTCATAAATTTTCCTTTTTGTTTGACATTTAGTTAATTGATCTTTAATGTGATTATTAGTATAATTATTTTTAAACTTACCAAATTTCTATTCCTTTATCTATTTGTCCCATTATTGTTCCCTTCTCCTTGTTTCTTTTAAAAGTAACTGTATATTAAAACACTTTAACTCCTAGAATAACTACTTCTCTCTTTTTATTTCTAGTAGTTTCATAGTCAATAATATATTCCTGCTCATTTTCCTTTAAATAGCTAGTTGTCTTTACAGGAGATTTTAATGTAAGAGATTTTCTAAATGTATATAGATATTTCTCAATTCACTGCTTTTCATTCTTTTTTATAGATCTAAATATTCCTATAGTGGTTACTCCTCTGCCAAAAAATTTTATGATTTCTAGAAGTGAGATGAAACTACTGATGAAATGTTTTAAGCTTTTTTGTCTGAAATTTTTTTTTATAGTCTCATATTTAATAAAATCTTAAATATTTTTCTTCTTGCTTATGTCAGTCAGAGTATTTTCACTTTTGTAGATCTGGACCTTCAGAGCTTTAAAATGTGAAAAATCTTTCCATTATTGAAATAATTTCAATATTCTTTACTTCCTTTGGTAACATCAGTAACACTGACATTAGAAAGTAGGAAATTTTTCCACAACTCACTGATACTGAGTACTTTTTTTTCCTCTCTGTGTTTTATTTTGGATAGTTTCTATTGTTATGTCTTTCAATTAATTTAACTATCTCTTCTGTATTCTCCTTCCTTCCTTCCTCTTTTCCTTCTCCTGCCCTCTCTCCCTCACTTCCTGCCTTTTCTTCTTCCCTCCTTCCTTGCCATATTGGAAGTTGAACACAGTGCCACATAGTGAACTATATTCCCAGTACTTGAGTATTTTATTTTGAGACAAACTCTCTCCTAGGTTGGCCTTGAACTCTTGATCCACCTGTGTCAGCTTCAAAGTAGCTGGGAAAGGCATGTGTCCCTTTCTGATGTCCAATACGCTGTTAATCCTATCCAGCACATTTTCTATCTTGGATATTGTAGTTTTCATCTCTACAGGTTTAATTTGGGTGTTTTGTTTTCTACCACATCTCTACTTTATGGGATAACCCTTGCTCAACATCTCGAAATACAGAATGCACTAGTTATAAACGTTTTACCACCCTTATCTACTAGTTCTAATATAAATGTGCTTTCAAGAACTTTAGTATTTTCTCTCATGGAGTCACATTTTCTTGCATCTTTTATTCTGTTATTTTTAATTGGATGCCTAATGTTATGAATTATATCGTGTTGAAATCCATTACATTGTATATTTTTTGCTTTTATTTTGGAATTCAGGTAAGTGCTTGGAAATTTTTTTGGAGGTATGCTTTTAAGATTTCTTGCATAATAGCAGTAGTTTTTGGATCATTTTTTCCCCCTCCAAATAGTCTGGCAAACCTTTCCAATGATTCTGCTTTATGTCACATGAAAAATATTTTCCCTTCTTGCTGATGGGAACATGAGGTTTTCTCAGTTCTGTTTGAGCTCCTGAGACTTTTTCTGTTCCTTTTGATCACTTCTTTTTCCAGTCTCAAGTATTTTCTTTACTTGTGTCCACTGATTTCCATTCATTTGAAAACCCCAGTGAAGCCCTTGCAGGTGTCTGGAGTTCATGCTCTGGGAACTTTACTGCTCTTCTGTTTGTTCCCTGCAACATTTAACTGACACGGCTTCACTGAATTCCCAGCATCGCTGCCTCAGCTTTGGGAGCCCACTGAATTCCGCCAGGTTTTCCTACCTCTCTGACGCAGCCTGAAATTCTTCTCCCAATATGAGCCCGTACAACTCTAGAGATACTTTTTTTGGGTAGGTAGAGGTACAATTGATTCACTTCTGACCCAACTACATGGAAGAAGATAATTTTGATCTTATTCACGAATTCATTTCAGCAATTTTACCTTCCAGTATATGTTCATTCTTTGAATTATACTCTCGATAGTTTTTAAAAACTCATGGCTTCCTTATTAATTAATAATTCACATTAAATATTTGGAAAGTGTATATTTTACATTTGGAAAATTCATGATTTTATCTATTTAAATGATTGGACTTTAAAAGTATATGTGTTTCTCCAAGAAAGGAAATTCATTTACTGATCAACTGATGGATATTTTGATATTTCTGATTTTGCTATTATAAAATTACCTCATTTATTTCATGGATGTCTTATTTTTCTATTTTAAAACCCTTACTTAGTAAAAATCCAAAGTACATTTAATAGAGCAAAAAAATAACCATTTTTAAAGATTATTACTGTAATTGCTTAATTGAGGCTTTAGTTTTGTGTTCTCAGCTAATTAGTATGACTGACCACTTCCAGTATAAGTTCTTTGCAATTATTTTTACTAAATATAATTTTTAGCTTTCAGTGTTGCTATTATGGGACTTGCAGGATAAAGCTTTTAGATATGTGTGAGTATTTTAATTCCAAAATTCTGTTAGTAATAGTTGATAATCTTTAGCAATTTAACAAAAGTTTGTTTGCTGACTTAATATTTTTAAAGTCAGTGTTTTTTGTAGGCTCTACTTCTATTAACTTGTAGGCTTCTGCTGTACGTACTTCCTTTTTTATGGCCTCATTTAATATGATGTAAAGACACCAAGGATATGTGTGGCATAAAGATGCATTTCTGAAGCTCAAAATACATAGTAAGTGCTCCCAAGTGAGTTCCTGTGCTTATATGGCACTGATTTGTACTGTAACGCTAAAGATGAGATTTATTTATAAATTCATGAAATATAGTTAAAATTTTTAACTATTTATTGTGATGTTTAACACTTTTGTTAAAATAATTTATTGATTACCCGTTTTGTGTGAGGTTGAATATCCATAGCCGGAAATGAAAACATACGTACATATTTATGAATATATTTCATATTTGAACATATTTCAGAAATGTACAAAAACAGTTCCCTAAATTTAGAAAATGGGGCACCCACTATCTGGAAACATTAGAGAAATACTATTTATGATTAAGCACACATTTCAGTTGGTCTGAAAAACTGGCAGATCAACATTTCTGAAGAGAGGCAATTATTTGTAGGCAGAAGAAAATTTTCATAGTGGAAATATTTACCTCGAGGTTATGGAAGAATTCCAGGTATGTGTTGGCAACATAAGTGGGCAGCAAAATAAAGAAGAAACAATAGAGATTAATAGTAATTAGATTTGGATCAAATGATATGAGACTTGCATTGTATATCACCATATTGTGTCCTTTTTCCACTGAATATTTTGAAAAAATTGAAGGAAATTGTTTAATGTGCAGGACTAATTGTACAGAGAAATTAAAGTATATCTACAAATTTAGGAAGTACTAATAATAATACATATTATAGTAAGTAGAAAAAAGAAGTCCAGAGGGATCCAAGAAGTTTCACTAGTGGGGTTTTAGAATAAATTTGGTAGAATTTTCCAAGTGTGGTGATCAGTATCAGTTAACTACTTTCACCTTTTATTATTAAGTATGCTTTTATTAAAGGTCCAATTCTAAGTATAAATATTATTTAGTATTGTATGAACAGGACTCCAGTGTCAAAGATTATTTCAACTTTAAAAGCTCAAAAGTTCAAAATGCCTTTTATACCTCAGTTAAATATTTCAGTGATCTCTTTCCAGTGTAATATCTATTTGGATAATTTAGAAAATTAAAAGCTATGTTTCTCATATTCTCTTGAAATTAATATTCTGCATATATATAAAAAAGAATAACATTTTTAAGATTTAGGAAAAAAATAAGGCAAAAGCAGCTGTCATAGATTTTGCATACTATCACTGGTTACAAAGATTGTGGCAATACATTCTAGTGTGTCTTGGTTACTTGGTGTTGAAAAATGGCAGTAATATTAGTCCTAGATTCAGTGTCATGAAGGAATTCAATGTCACGGCTCTAGAATTAGTAGCTTCACTGAATTTCAAGAACTCTGTGTTCTGAAAATTATATGAAAAGCCAGAATTTGTATCTACACATAATCAATGATTTTGAAAAGAACAGCACTTTTTCTAAACAGAAAATCAGAAATCTATCAGAAATTTTATGTATATGTTCATGAGATTTGATGTTTTCTTTCAGAAAAAAACTATAGATATACAGAAAAAGAAATTCAGTTAGTTTTCATGTATTTTTTCTGTATTCATTAAATGCTTACCCATTGCATAAATTTCAGAATTTCTACTTTATAATATTTATTTTTAATTTCTTATCATAACATGATTCAAAGGAAGACATTATAGTTCTTTTAACAGTAAGAACATGAACTTCAGAATAGAGTTAAACAGAGTTAAATACTGATATAATAAAGCTATGATTTTTGGATGTTGTTTTACTTTTTTTGATTAAATTATCTCATTTGTAAATATGGGATATTATTATTATATACAAAAGTTTATATTTAAAAAATGAAATAATGGATGAAAAAGTCTTTGTAACAAAACCTAGTAAACACCAATTCCATAGGGCATCAAAATTATTAACTACTCATTTATCTATAAGTTTTTTCTATCCGATATCATAAAGTATTATATTTTCAGTATTACAGCAAAATTGCTTTGTAACATTTCATTATGTGTGTGGTCTCAGTTTAAATCGTCTTTAAATATTTAATTATCTGACTTGGAGTTTAATATTCTTTTTTTAACTTTTAATGGTACATTTTATTTATTTAATTTTAAATTTTATTTTATTTTAATGGTACATTTTAGATGCACATAGTGATAACATTCATCATAGGAAATTTGTACCTGTACATGATATATCTTGTTGCTTTTTTTTTTCCCATTCCCCTCCCCTCTCCTTACCCCCTCCTCCCTCCTTACTTACAAAAGCTTTGTTCCCATTTTTTCCTTCTGTTTTAGTTACTTTTCTCTCGTTGTTGGGACAGAATACCCAACACCCAAAGTTAGGGGAAGAAAGGTTTATTAGCTCACAGTCTGCAGAGGTTTCAGTCTATAGTCCGCTGGGTCCGAGGCGGGGCGGCGTGGCAGACCAGCAGCCGACCGGCCGCAAAGTAAAGTGAGGAAAATGCAAGGAATGTATGCAAATAAGCAATGCAAACCAGCAGCTAGTTAGCTTCTTCCT
>PVJO010024015.1:0-10866 GCA_004026905.1 Hystrix cristata
GCATCTATGTTCATTAATGAGATTGGCCCATAGTTCTCTTTTTTCGTTGGATCCTTCTCTGGCTTTGGTATCAGGGTAATGCTTGCTTCCAGGAATGAATTTGGGAGCATTGCTTCTCTTTCAATTTCATTAAAGAGTTTGAGAATTAGTGGCATTAAACTGTCTCTAAATTTCTTGTAGAATTCAGCAGTGACTCCATGAGGACCTGGGCTTTTCTTTGTTGGTGGGCTTTTAATTACTTCTTAAATTTCAGTGGCTGATATTGGGTTATTTAGAGTTTTTATATCTTCTCAATCCAGTTTTGGTAATTCATATGTATCTAGGAATCTGTCTACTTCTTCTGTATTTTTGATCTTATTAGAATACAGGTTCTCAAAGTAGGTACCGATTATCTTTTGGATTTCGGCAGGATCTCTTGTGATTTCACCCTTTTCATTCCTAATTGTAGGAATTTGAGTCTTTTCTTTCCTTTTTTTTTTTTTTGAATAAAGTTGGCTAAGGGTTTGTCTATTTTATTTAATTTTTCAAAGAACCAACTCTTTGATTCATTGATTCTTTGTATTGTTTTCTTAGTTTCAATTGAGTTAATTTCAGCTCTGATCTTTACAATATTCTCCCTAGTATGGGCTTTGGGTTTGAGTTGCTCTTCTTTTTCTAGAAGCTTGTGGTTCAACATTAGGTTGTTTATTTGAGCTCACTCTATTTTTCTGATTTGGGCATTCAATGCTATAAATGTCCCTCGTAGGACTGCTTTTATTGTGTCTCACATATTTCAGTATGTTGTATTGGCATTATCGTTCAATTGTAGAAACTGTCTAATTTCTTCTTTAATTTCTTCTCTGACCCACTCATTGTTCAGGAGCATACTATTTAATTTCCATGTGTTTATGGAGTTTTTGTGGTTCCTTTTTCTGTTTATTTCCAGTTTCAATGCACTATGGTCTGATAGTATGCATGGAATAATTTCCATTCCTTTGCATTTACTTAAGCATGTTCTATGAGCTAGTATGTGGTGCATTTTGGAGAAAGTCTCATGTGCAGCTGAGAAGAATGTGTATTCTGATGTTTTGGGGTGGAATATTCTGTATACATCTACTAGGTCCATTTGTTCAAGAGTTTGGTTTAGTTCTGATATTTCCCTGTTGACTTTTTTTTGAGTTGATCTATTTGGGACAGTGGGGTATTGAAGTCCCCCATTACAATTGTATTGGTGCTTATTTGGTTTTTCATGTCCGTCAATATTTGTTGTATGTAATTAGGTGTGCTGGTATTTGGTGGATATATATTTATGATTGTCATCTCTTCTTCTTGGATTGTTCCCTTTACAAAGATGTAGTGACCTTCTTTGTCTTTCTTAATGAGTCTTGGCTTGAAATCCATTCTGTCTGCAAATAGAATGGCTACCCTTGCTTTTTTCCGGATTCCTGTAGCATGAAGTATTGTTTTCTATCTTTTGACTTTCAGTCTACAAATTTCTTTTTGAAGTAAATGTGTTTCTTGTATGCAGCATATTGCTGAGTCTTGCTTCTTGACCCATTCTGCCAGTCTGCCTCTTTTGATTGGCGAGTTGAGACCATTTACATTGATGGTTATAACTGACATATGTTGACTTGTTCTTGTCATATTATTTACCTGTTGTTGGATTCCTAGTTTTCCCTTCTGTTTAATCACTTGCCTATTCCAGGATTTTTGTCAAAAATTTAAGTCATAACTTAATCACAAGAAAGCATGAAACAGATTCAAATCAAAGACCATTCTACAAAACGAATGTCTGGCGCTTTTCACCAATACTGAGGTTATGAAAACAAAGAAATCCTGTGGAACTGTCTCAGACTGGAAGCGATACCAACTAAATTCATAATAACTCCATGTTGCATTATATCCTGTATTGAATCCTGCACCAAATCAGGGAAATCAGTGGGACAATTGGTGAAATGTGAAGAAGTTTCCATAGATTAGGTAATAGTATTGTATCAACCATATTAAGCTTTAACTCTTGGGGACTTCGAAGGATGCATAAAAATCTTTTGACTATTTTGTACCTTTTTTTCTGTACTATTTTTAAAATTTTGTAAGACTGAATTTATTTAAGGAAAACTGGTTGAATTTATTTAAGGAAAACTGGTTAAATTTTTTAAAGTTAAACAAAGTGACCATGGCAATGTCCCTGCTGCCATGGTGGTAATTCTTGTTGGTGTACTTTCCAGTGCACCCACTGAACCATGAGTCTCTCTTGTTCAGAATCCTGCCTTCCTTACCTGGTTCCTGCCCACTCATATGAGTTGATTTTGCTGCTCCCCAGCACCTACCCATATACTCTGTATCCTGAGATCCTGGAATATAAACTCATGGACATAAGAAGCCCCTTTCCTCTGAATCTATGACACTTGGATGCAGTGTATTGGCATCCACCGCAAATGTTTTTAACATCTCCTCTGCAGGATGAAAAAATTTGGGGGGTTGAAATCACATAATAATTAATAATCACTATTTTCATAATTGGTTCACTAGTTTGAAAACAATTCATAACTTTAAAAGAATGATATTAATTTTGAAAGTATTATTGAAATCTGTGAAATATGGCGTGTATGAATTAAAATCTGTCCTTACTCTCACAAAACAATTACAGTCTGTAGTTGGTATAATCCTCCTTTATTTTAGTTTAAACACATAAGTACCTATGTCTATTCTTGTCATCTTCCCTGTGGGGGATGAGGGGGATGCAAGAAGAAGAGCTGATTACGTAACTGGGACTTCTCTGAATTAACCTATGTGTAGAACAAAAGTTTTCTTAAATACTAAGTTATAAAAATATGCTAGTGTTCTGAGTATGTATATATTGTTCAAACTCAACAGTAACTCCAACAATTATTTAGAACTAAGACCAAGAAATGATTTTACAGGGAAGGAGAATTTTCCCCTGGCATTGTTTGAAATTACTATCACAAAATGATAAGAAGAACTCTTTTAGTTTACTTCTTTCATATTTTCAATTTCTACACTACATTCCCCTTCAATGCCTGCACCAGGTCGCTCCTCTCTACAGCCCACATCTGGGACATTTCTGCACAGTAGCCTATGCATCTTTCTCTCATCTCTGCCATGAAATTTATAACTCTTTCTTGATACATCTATCAATATAGAGTTGATGCATCTATTCCTTGTAGAATACTAGGAGCTATTTGAAAGCAGAGACTATGCCTTATTTATTTATCTCTGTATCCTTAACGTTTGATACATAATAGACCATCAACAACTTTGCTGAAAGAAAGATGTTTCAAAGAAAATATGCATTCAAAAAGTGGCTAAGATCACTATAACAATACCCCTGGCAAAGGTAAAAACCTCAATTTGAATACTGTCCGTAATCTCAGGACTTCTCAACTGGAGACCATGCCGACTTCTGACAAAGGGCGAGCTTTCTTATCTATTTAGCAAATATTGCAGCTTTACACAGTGATAAAAAGCACAAAATTGGTTTCAGACAATGCTGGGTTTATATATCACACCTCTACTACTTAGTGAAAACATTTGAAATGATCAGAAATATGTGTGATTCCACTAAGCCTCAGTTTTCTCCTTAGTGAGAATGGGTATAATTCCCATGCCATGCAGGGTTCTTTGTGATATAAACAGGAAGAGTCTTTGTTGTCATTTCATGGCACAGCGTCTGGCGTAGCGCAGACTCAGTAACTATTGCTTGCCATCCGTTCTGCTCTGATGTTCAAACACAGTACAAATTTGTCTCTACTGTATTACAAAACCCAAAGGACATGTTCAGTGTAGCATGACATTTCCCTTAACATAGGAAACATCTATTATGCTTTGAGGATGTGCCAGGTGTAAATACTTTCCATCAATTATGAAAAGATGCAGTCTTGGAACTGCTGGCTCCCTCTAGTGCTCTCAGGGCCATCCAGGGTGCCTGGCAGGTGGCCGGCAGAGCAATCGGAGAACAGTTTCCTAAATCCCTGCTGGAGGTCTCCATAAACCAATTGGGGGCCATAGGGCCCAGAAGCCAGAATCAGCCAGCGTCATGTCCTTTTCTTTCAATACATACTTCACTGGTACCTGCTAATCAACCTGTCGGCTTCCAATAATCACAGTTTATTTTCCAATTTGACAGGACATACTTGCAGGAAGAGAAAAAGAGCACGCGGGGGGCTAGGAATAGCTCTGGAGAGATAATGAACATTTTTAATTGAATTTCAGGTTGGAGAGTCTATATTAGGTCCATTGTCACCAGAATGATTCTATTCCCCTTTTGTGTTGTTTTAAATGTGACAGAAAAAGAAAAAAATCCAAACACACGTTTCTTGGGGAAAATAGCTGAAATAATTGAAGTGCAGATGAATGCGGGGCTACCTGATGGAACCTTCTGCAGTGAAGAGCATGTTCCCTTCTGTAGAGTTTAATGTGTAGCTGCCAGTCACATGTGGCTACTGAGCACATAAAACATGACTAGTGCAACTGAGGAAATGAATTTTTAATTCAATGTAATTTAAATAGCTACATGTCGCTAGACACCGTGACAAGCAACACTGTAAGTGCCACATCCTCTGGATGTCACCAAGATCCGAAGGCCTGGTGCTGAGCCCGGATTGCTTGGGAGGCCTCCTGGCTCCATGGCTCTCAGGCCCTGCAAACTCCTGTCCAGTCTGTGCTTCTGAAATTGTCTTTAGGTTGCTTCTCTTGAATTCTTTGTTTGCTGATGTCTCCCTTGTAAGCTGTCCTCCGTCTTGCTCTGTAAGGAACTTGCAATTGATATCTCATTGTACCTATTTCCCCTTTAAGTAATAGTTGCCCCATTTTCTCTGGATTAATATGTTTCTGCTATACAAAAGCCAAGTTGTTTGGGTACAGCTGACTCCATCCTGGGACTCTGAACACAATAAACTGGACCCAGCTGAGGAATGAATCAGTGAATTAAAAGATATGTCTGTAGAAACTCCTCAAACTGAAAAGGAATTAAAACAGATGATAATAATCCAAAACAGTGAGACAACAGCACAAAGTATAAGCATACATGTAACACAGATATTAGAGAAGTGAAAAGGGGGCAGAAGAAATATTCGAAGTAACAATAACCAAGAAATTTCCAAAATTAATGACAACAATCTCTAGGTCCAGAAAGTTTAGAGAAACTAAACAGGATAAATATCAAGAAGTGTACACGTGGGCATATTATGTTCAAATTGCAGATGAGAAAGAACAAAGAGAAAATCTTCAAAGACGCTGGGGATTGGAAGGACACTATACATATAAAAGAAGAATTTTAAGAATTATGTGTCACTTTTCTTCAGAAACCATGCATTCAAGAAAAGAGTGAAGTGAAATCTTTAAATTGTTGGGAAAAAGATCCCATCAGCCTCATTCTGCATCCTGCAAAATTATCCTTCAAAAGTGAAGGAGATAAAAGACTTCTTCAGAAAACAGAAATTGAGGAAACTTCTTTTCAATATACCTGCCTCATAAGAAATGGTAAAAAGAAATTCATTGGAGAAAAAGAAAATAATATATTTCAGAAAATCAAGTGTGCATTAGAGAAAGGAAGAGAATAAGAGAAGGAAAAAATGAGAGTAAAATTAAATCTTTTGTTTTTCATATCCCTAATTGACCTAACATACTGCAATTTGTTCAAAATAATAATAGAAGCGATATGCTCAACAATTTTATAAGGGATGACAGAAAAGAATTGGAAAGACTTTTTTATAAGGACTTTTACTATCTGTGAAATGATAGTGTTACCTGAAAGTGAACTTAGATTAGTTGTAAATATATATTCAACCCTAATGGGAATATGAAATGTTCAATTATGAGCAGAGATAGACCAAAAAATTGGAAGACAGGAAAAGAAACCAAGAAAAAGATCAAGGAATAGGAAATAGTTACAAATAAAGTATATATTAAACCAATTATATCAATAATCCCTTTAAATGTAAATGTTCTAAATGTCTCAATTAAAAGACAGATTATCAGAGTGTATTAAAAAACAAACGAGCTAACTATATGTTGTAAGAAATTCACTTTAAATCTTAAAACACAGAAGGGTTAGAAAAAAAGGATGGAGAAAGGCATATCATCAAAAGCTATGTTGAAAAGCCATATTAATTTTAGACAAAGCAGACTTCAGAGCAAGGGAAATTAGCAGGAATAAAGAAAGATTACTCAATGATAAAGATGTCAATTTGTCTCAAGAACATCATAATATTTAATGCATATGTACTTATCACCAAGATGTGAAAACACATGAACAAGACCTGATAGAATTGCCAGATGAAATGGACAAATTTACTATTATAGTTGAAGATTTCCATACAACTCTAATAGTAAAACGTAGATTCAGGGTTGAGGATTTAGCTCAGTGGTAGAGCTCTTGTCTAGCAAGCACAAGGCCCCGAGTTCCATCCCTAGCACTAAAACAAAACAAAACAACCAAACAAACAAAAAACCCAACAAAAACACAGATTCAGCAGTCAAGTATAAGGACTGCTGAGCAGAGTAGCACAATCAATCAGTTGAATCTATTTGACATGTAATGCTTCTTCCAACAGCATGGAAGCCTCATATTCTGTGATGCTCACATGGAACATTCACCAACATAAAACCTCAGAGAATAAAACATAGCACCAGAAAATAAAAAATGTAGAAATCATACAGAATATGCTCTCAGACAATCTTTTTGTCAGCAACAGAGTGATGGTTCAAAAATTCCAAAATATATGAAGATTAAACCATACACTTCTGAGTAACGTAAGTCAAATGAGAAATTAAACCTTGAAACATTTTTATCATGAATGAATATTAGATTTTAGCAAATGGTTTTTCTGCACGTTGATACATAATTTTCTTCTTCAATCTGTTGAGGTGATTTATTTCATTGCTTGATTTTAACGTAACAAAACATCCTTGAATATTTGGAATAAATTTTACTCAGTATATAATTTTGTATATAGTGTATAATTCAGTTGATGCATTATTGGATTCCATTTGCTAAAATTTTATTGAGATTTCTGCTTCTATATTCATGAGAGATATTGATCGATAGTTTCCCTTTCTTGTTTTTGGTTTCAGTAGTAAAGTCATGCTGTTCTCATACAATATGATAAGAAGTGTTCCTTCTACTTCTACTTTCCTGGACAAGACTGTGGATAATTGGCATGATTTCTTCTTGAATCTTTTGTGGAATTCACCAGTAAAACCATTGAGGCTAGGTGATTTCTGTTTTAGAAGGTTATTATTATTCTAATATATATATGTGTGTGTGTATATATATATTAGAATAATAATAACCTTCTACTAAGTAGACAAATCTACTAAAACACAAGGAAATCTAGATAAATCTGTAGGCATATATATATATATATATGTGTGTTTGTGTGTGTAGGCATATATATGTATACACATATGTGTATACACACACATACACACATATATATACACACACACACATATATATGCCTACAGATTTATCTAGGTTTCCTTGTGTTTTAGTAGATTTGTCTCATTTGAACAGTTGGTCCATTTTATCTAAATTATCCAGTATATGGCATAGAATTGTTAGTAATAGTGTATTGTTATCCTTTTAGTGTCTATGGGCTCAATAATGATGAACCATTTTTCATTTCTGATATTAGTCATTTGGATCTTCTCTCTCTTCTTTGTTTTTCATGTTTACGGATGGTTAGAAGATTATGCTACTGATTACTGATCTTTTCAAAAACAGCTTTTATATTCATTGATTTTCCCTAGTGATTTCATGTCTGTAGTTTTATTAATATCTGCTGTAATTTTTATTCTATTTCTTCTAATTACTGTGTATTTAATTTGCTTTTATTTTTGTGATTTCCTAAGATGGAAGCTCTGGTTGTTGATCTTTACCTTTCTTTTATAATATATGTAGTTCTAGTGTCAAGGAGGAGCCACCAAACATAATCCCATGAGTCACAGTGTCATTCCATTATACAATTCATTGCAAATGGGAGAAATCAGAGTTATGTATAAAAAATCCAGAACAAGATTATTGCATGAAGTAGCAAAATGGCCTTTCCACTGGAGATCCTCTATGTTGAAAACTCCTTATGGGCACTGTTACTCCATTTCCCTGAAATTAATTCCATGATGTATTCACATCTTATTTAACATTTATGAAGCCACTATAGACTAGTGGATAACTGAAAAATCTATGGCATCATCTGACCTGGGCCCATTCTTTTGTTGAGTAACCATAAACTCAGTGCCTTGACTTTCTCATTTGTAAAGTGGAGGTAATAATCAAACCTTTTCATGGAGTTGTGATGGTCAAGATCAGTTGATTTATTCAAGGCATCTATAACATGCCTGGAACATATTATTGAACCCTTTATGTTGCCCAAATGTCATTAGCAACTAGTATATATGGTTCTATCACCATCTGTGACCTCACAGCTTTGCTGTGCTAACTTCTTACCCCTTTTTCACATATTATTTCCAGGTTAACAGCCATGACCTCAGAAAACACTTCGGGAAATGTTCTTCTCGAACTTAATATTTAATATTGCAATGATCAGTTCTAAAATCTTCTTGTAAAGACTATTCTTGACCAAAATATTTGGCAAACTCTATGCCTTTTTGGAGACATAAAAAAACACTTTTATGTATTAAAGGATCTGATAACTCTGACAATTAAAAAGTTCTTTCTAAGTTCATTTGACAAAACAATCCCTCCCTTTTTCAATTAATACCTATTAATATCTTGCTGAAGGTATTTCAACTGGAAAATACTTTAGCGATGCTGAGCCTCAAACATCAACTCTCCCCATGCCCATTTCTTTTGTCCTTGAGGATTTGCTCTTACCATTGCCCATATGACCTATATAAGAATCACACTCTTCCTTCAGTGCCTCTGTATTATTGGGATGTAGTATTGGGGTATGTTTCCTCTTGAAGGAAGACATGTATTGGAGAGAGTGATCCTTCTGTGTCGTTCCACTGATGAATAAGAGTTCTTGTTGTTTGTGATATTCTTTGCTTCAGAACCTGCGGTGCAGCAGCAGCAATATAAACATTCAACTGTAAATTGCTAAACAGACATTCAGTGCAGTGTGGCTCTGTTCTGTGTCATTTATTGAGTGCTGACAGATATAAATATCCTACAACTGGTACTGAAGACCATGTGAAACCAAGGAGCTTCTTGGCAAGATACTTAAGGGCTACAAATTCCAGGACAATTAGTGAGGAAATGAAGAAAGGTGAAAGGCAGCCTGACTTATAGGAACAGTGTACTCTCTGTTCTGCTTTGAATAACCAGTTGCAAAGTGGCCAAATTCTGAGAAAACTGTAACTAAAGAAACAAAATATGTAAGTATTAGCAAGACAACATGCTATTAAAGAACAGGGAATATTCATTTGATTTTTGGCCTGTGGGGTTGCTTTTAAAAAGCGGTCCTGGTTTGAAAGATTGGATCCAGTATTCAGAGGTAGTAAATATATACCAGACTCAGCACACCCATGAGACTGTCAGAAAGAATTAGAGTCTCTGAATTGGGAAAAGGCACTTCGCTTGGTGGCAGGCACTTATCTTGCTCAATACCATGTCAATGTGACCACACAGCGCAGAGCGTCACATTCTACAGATGAAAGACATTATCCCACCCAGGAAGATACTCCTTACTCCCCACTATGAATCAGAGGAGGTCAGATTCATATGGACACCATTTGTGGAGGGTTTATAGGAAAGCTATGAAATTTAACTTAATAGGCTGGCGGAAATAATAAAACAAACAAAAATTGTTTTAAAAACACCAGTATGAAAAAAGCACATAAAGTTCATAGTTGTGTTTAATATCTTTTTTAGGAATGTCTATTTCTCAAACTGCATTCTTTGGAACACCAGAGTTGAGCAATAAGGTCTTGGAATAAAATTTTAGCAAAAATGAGCTCAGAAAAATTTGTGATTTACAGTCCCTGTTGAAAAATGACGCATTAAGGACTTTGAAAGTTCTAGAATGAAAAAACCAAAATTTAGTTGCAGTCTAACTTTCTTCAAATTTTGTCTGAACATACAGCCATTTGTTTTGTAAGTTCTTTTAAAAATGATTACAGTCTAGTAAGTAGTAATATTTATCATTTTACGGTTTCAGGCTCTCTTAATCTTTAAAGAGGGTCAGGCAACTCAAAATTTAAAAAAAAAAAATCTGACCATTTTGATTGAACAGACCAAGAAATTGGCTAGAAAAGTGTTTTGAGTGGCTTAGAGTGTTTCTACAAATGCATCTCAGATGCTGTGTTGCTGAACGCCCACGGAAGTGTGCCAGCCCTGGTTAGCAAGACTAATTAATTGGATTAATCTATCCAGCATATGCCACGGTTTTTTTAGGTTTCCCTACAATAAGAGTCCCCCCCCCCAGGAAAACAAACAAACAAACAAAAAACAAAAGAAAGCCAGGCACAATGGTACATGCTTACAATCCCAGCACTCTGGGTGATTGAGGCAGGAGAGAATTACAAGTTTGAGCCCAACTTGGTTAATTTAGTGTCTTAGTGAGAACTTGTCTCAAAATAAAATAAATAAATAAATAAAAAGAAAGAAAAAACCACATCTTTTTTAGCCATTCATCAGTTGTTGGGCATTTAGGTTGTTTCCAAGACTTAGCTATTACAAATTGTGCTGCTATGAACATGGTTGTGCATATATCACTGTGATATGATGATTTTAATTCTTCTGGGAAGACACCCAGCAGAGGAATAGCCGGGTCAAATGGAACCTCTAGTTGTAGTTTTCTGAGGAATCTCTACACTGATTTCCACAGTGGTTGGACCAGTCTACATTCCCACCAACAGTGGAGGAGGGTTCCTTTTTCCCCGCAGCCCCACCAGCACTTATTA
>PVJO010024015.1:10966-25219 GCA_004026905.1 Hystrix cristata
TATTAGTAATTTCTTTTGCCGTGCAAAAGCCTCTTAATAGGATGTGGTCCCAAGCATCAATTCTTTGAATTGTTTCCCGTGCAGCCTGAGTTTTATTCATAAATTTTTTTCCAACCCCTATGTCTTCGAGAGTTCTTCCTATTTTATTCTCTAGGAGATTCATTGTTTCTGTTTTTATGTTTAGGTCTTTGATCCACTTTCTCCTGTTTCTTTTTAAACAAAGAAATGAACAGATAGACTCCTAGGAGGAGAAGTAAAGTGTCTGGGAAAGAAAGCATTAGACAATTTTCCTTATTTAAGGGTTTCAGTTTATTTTTAAAATAAATGAAAATTATGATTTTAAAATATGTTTACATTTTACTCATTTCTTTTTAAACACGCCCATAAACCTGATACAGATATCCTTCAACTTACTATCAGGTTATGTCCCAATAAACCCATTGTAAATTTAATACAGTCTAAGCCAAAAATGTATTTAGTACACCTAACCCACCAAAAATCCCAGCTCAGCCTGGTCTTTTAAAAATGTGCTCAGAACACTTACATTAGCCAACACTTGGACAAAAACATTTAATCCAAAACCTATTTTATAAAGTGTTAAAATATCTCTTGCAATTAATTAGAGACTGTGCTGAAAGTGAGAAACAGAATGGTTCTGCAGGTGCTCCAGGTACTGTTTCCACTGGATGTGTTGCTACTGCGCCACAGCCAAAGCTGAACATCATTAAGTAGAACCATCATAAAGTAAGAGCCATCTGTATGTTGACTGCATTTGAGATGCTGGTTGAGGCCCTTTGACACGTGACCTTCCCAATAGAGAAAGTTCTAAGGACGGGTTATGACCAGGACTGACTCTCAGGGAGCCTCCAAGGATGAGATGGAGGAGGAGCGGGATGAGAAGAGGCAAGGGAGAGGGTGAGGTGGGGAAGGGCCAAGTATCTAGGGCTCTATCTTCCCAGCAGGCACACAATTCAAGGCCAAGAGCTCCGTACCTCTCTCCTTTGGAAGCCATCTTTGTTGGAAGAGTTCTGTTGGGGTGTGAGACCTCTGAAGTGCCACTTTTCAGAGCTCCTCCGAAGGTACTGCCCTGGGCAGGAAGCCGTCAGACACACCTGGAGCCAACCCCTGAACTCGAGAACTTGGCTGCAAGAGGAATACCACCAAGGCAACCTCCCCTGCCTGCTGCCCGACATGGAAAAGTCAGGATCTGCCTCTGCTTCCTGGGAAGCCACAGCTGATGGAATAAGGATTTCTGTTCAGAGTTTCAGACCATGACCCTGGAGAATCAGGGCCTCTTGGGAAAATGCAGTTTCCTATTAGCAGGAGCCCATTCGTCTACCATGCCATATACACTAAGAATCAAGCCACATTCAGACCTGTTTCACCCACTCACCTTCTCTGTTATATTCTCACTCAGTCAGTGGTCCAGCACAACTTTGCAATATTATTTTTTTTCCACTATGAGTCAGTCCAAATTGCTTTATCATCTAAGTGAGTTGATTGAGGATGCTGGGATAGTAAATTAGAATCAGATTTAGGATGAAGGAATTGATTGAAACAATAATGCATATTGCTTTGCTTAAGGGAGTTTGTGGATTAAAATGAAAAGCCACATATCTACCTGCCCAGACATCTTTGTCTCCCACCAGCTGATTCTCTTATCAGTCTCACAGACAACTCAGGCCTCCTCTAGGCCTGTTTCCACCACAGGGGAAAGCATCACAATCCACCCTCCTTGAGAGTAAGAGGGTAAGCATTTAGAAACTTTCAGGGCAATTTGACACTCCTGCAGCATCCATACACACACTCAGTGGATTCGAGGCTAATTCTGGTGATTGAGGGTGCGCTGATCATGCCCATCGGGGTGACATATGAGTCTGAGATGAATTGGGAGAAAACCCAATCCTTCACTGTAGATAGTTTGAGAAGCAAGAGAGCAATGATCCCCTTCTTCCCATCTAAATGAGAGTTGCCTGTGCCTCTGTGTACTTAGTGACTTATTTGTTCTCCTGGCCCCTCTAGAACCTAAGTCGTAGGAAAGCACATACCAGCTGTCCTGTTTACCACAGAGCTTAATGTAGACTGGCACGCAGTAAGCACTCAGTACATATTCGTTCATGGTCAGCAACCACTCAAACCCAATTCATCTCCCAGGCTGCAGCCACGACAACCTTTCTAAAACTCAAATGTGATCAAAACCTTTCTCTATGACTCCTCAGTGGTCAGGTAAAATCGAAATTCCTCAGATAACCTAATAAAGGCCTAGATGTGTTCCAGGCACATGGCTCTTACATCTTACTTTCAGGCCTCCAGACATCCATGTCGGCTGGTTCCCATCCCTGAAATTTTCTTTCTCCTCCCTGACCAGTAGTAAGGCCTTAAAGTCTCAGCTCGGTCATAACTCCCACAGAGATGCCCCTAGGGCGACACGGATAGCAATATACTGCAATTATTTTTCTGTATGCCCATTTGCGTATAGTCCATCCCTAGCTATTACATCCACCCCAACCTTGGCAGCAAGTATGACAGTGTCTTTACAGCAAAGGTGAGCAGGACCCCAGGAGTTCTAATCATGGGGATTGGGGCCGAGATTGCCCTTCATACCTCCACATTCACCTGATTTATTCAACATTGCCTCAGATTCCACGTGTCATATGGGCTTATGAGTGTATCTGAATAAAACTAGGTAGAGCCCTTTGCCCAGGGTCTAGCGATCTGTAAGGGCTTAGTTAATACTAGTTGTGGTTATTATCAGCCACCACTTCTGAGCCCCCACATTTTGCTTTCTTCACTTCTAAACTCCTACAACTTCCTTTTTTGCACTTCCGGTGCACAAGATGGGTGTCCGTGCTTCCCAGCTTCTCTTTGCCTGTTAGTCCTTTAATGGGCCCTTCACAGGGTGGTATTGGCTGCTAATCATAGCATTACTTTAAAAGCAGTAAATATGACCAAAAAACATATAAAACACATAAGACATTTGTACTAAATCAATTAAACTAAATTAAGATATACTTTCAGATACATGCCCATGGTAGATTACAATAACTTTTTTCTTTCTTTTTTCCTACTGTCTGTCTTTTACACTTTATTTCTATATTGAGTTTCTCATATAAGAGAAACCATTAAACACTTAAGCTTGTGTGTCTTCATGTTTTTTGGTCTATTAATCTGTATTTATGATAATTAACTTGATACAGACTTATAAAATGAATGAATCTGATGTTGGCAAAAAAAAATTAAGGGAGCATGGAGGGAAAGGGAAAAAAAGAATTGAGATGTTATGTATATGTACCAATTCCTCACAATGAATGTAATTATTATGTACTACAAACATCTACTAATAAAAATTTAAAAAGTAGTAAACACGAGCATATCACAAAGAGAATCGATATAATATTCTTATGGTAACTGCTCGGCCTCATATAATTTCTTGAAATCCTGATGCTGTATTTTGTTTTGCAGGTTGAAGAGGGGAAACTGGGGTTAAAATTCATTGTAACTCTCCTCTGTTTCAGGCTTTCTAGAGGCTCCCTTGTCAGGAATGGAGATAAAGATAAATTTGATGAGAAATTCTTCTCAATGCTTACAGCTCTCAAGTGGATGATCACACTAGAAAGAGCTGCAGGTGACCATTACCATGGTGGTGATAACAGCAATGAAATTAACAACTACAGCATCATTTACTAATAGTGCTTATGCTATGAGATCAGAATGACTATTTTCATTTCACTGCTAGTAGGTGTCAGAAGCTGGCATCGAAGCCAGGTCTGTCTAATCTATCACACAGGAAAAGTCACAGGGTCATTCTTCCTCACCTGGGACTCCGATTCTGTGCTCAGCAGTGCAATAGCTCACGTTAAGTCACTGATTTCTTCCTGTTTCTTAGATTCCTATGTGTTCCTAGGGACAGGCAATACTCACCTCATAGAATGAAGTGTGTGCACGTGTGACGGTGTGTACAGTTGCTGTTATTTAAGTCCGTGTTTAGAAGTTTTACAGTATATGCTCAGCATCCCCCTTTTATTTCATTTAGTTCCACAATTCGAAATGAAGCAAACACAACCTTGTTGAAGAAACATAATGAAATAGATATTTTAGATACTTTAAAAAAAGAATTCACTCCCAGCTTGAGTAGGAGGAAACAAAGTTGTTTTGGAATCTGTACTCCCTCTGGGACACATGGAAAACTCTTTATGTTGGAAATTTGCATCATGACACAATAATTGCAAGGATAAAAGTTTTTTTAAAGGTGTGATCAGAAAAAGTATGTTTTAAAAACACCCCAATTATAAACCTTAGAAAAAGATTTACTCCAGAGTTCTCCAACCCCATCATGTACTGTATCAGAGTCATAGAGGGCTAGTGAAAACCCAGAGTGCTATGCGGGGGGTGAACACCCCTAGAGGTCCTGATCCATTAGCTCTGGGGCAGGGCCCAAGAATCCGCACTGCCAACAATTCCCAGCTGATGTTGGTCTGGGGTGCACAATCCGAGAAGCACTGAGTGGACCACTTGCTCTGACACTTAACTGTATATTTGGGTCACTTGGGGAACTTAAAATTTAACGATGCCTGAATGCCACTGCACTGGCTCTGGTTTAATTTGTATGGAGTACAATCTGGCCATTAGGGCTTTTTTAAAGCTCCCCAGATGATTATAATGTGTAGCAGAGTTTGAGAAACTGTTATGGTGAGAAAAAACTCCTATATTAAGAATGAGGATTTTGGAGATGCAGACTGTTTAAAGTGGTGGAATACCCTGTGAACATTATTAACACCAAAATGAAGTCATTTGTGTAAAACCCTAAGGAATAGAACTGGGGGACCAATGAAGGAGGGCTGCTGAAGCAATATCACTGTACTGAAAATACCACAGGGTAGCTGGGGTGTGGCTCAGTGGTAGAATGCTTGCCTAACATGTGTTAAGCCCTGAGTTCAATCTCCAGCACCACAAAAAGCAAAACAAACCCCCACAGGAAATTTTTCCCAATCTGTAGCTTGCTACACAAGTCACACAAGGAGGACTAGCCACATCTGGCTGCTTGCCTAAGAACACTTGAGTGATACACTGTCAGCGCTAATAAACTCACACCAGCTCCTGTGATAAGCCCTTTAGCCGACGTTCTCTTTGCTCCGAACAGCTGGTGTGTCTTTCTCTCTTCTGTCGTTACAAGCTTCCCCTCAGCCAGCCTCCTCAGATGCACCTAGAGCCCGCTGCACTTCCCAGATTGCGACCTCTGCTACTGTGTTCTGTGGAGAGCTTGTCACTGTGTGTGGCTATTTTGGGTTGACAACCTCCTTCATGTGACTATTGTCCTGTACAGTGATAAATGGTGGTGCTCAGGCTCCTGGACATTGGAAAAAATCTTCCTGATATCAAGCATCTGCATCTTTTAGTGCTCTTAGTTATACATAAGAAGCTCACTGCTAAATAAAGAGGGAAGTTTAGTGAATGGATATTACCGGCTTGAGGCTGAGTTTCCAAGAGCCCTGCACAAACCCAAGCCTATAATGGCCTGCAGAGGGACCTGCTACTGCTGCCCTGCCTGGCCCTGGAGAAAGCCAAGGCACGGCCCTACCAATGCCTCGACCACAACAGGGACCTGGCATTGTGTATCTCCGGCACCTCTGGCAGCCAAATGCCTCCAGTGCAGTCCCCACCAGTGAAGTCTGTCTCCTGGGAGCTGCCTCCCAATTCAGTCTCAGCTGAGTGTGATTGCAGGGTCCTCCATGACACGCCTCACCCTGCCTGGAGAAACCAGGGATACGGGTTCTTACTGAATCTGCCCACACAGGGGCGGAATTCTTCCAAATACTGCAAAGGCCTTCTGCAGCTGGGAAGGTGATGAGATGTGGCCATTTTTGTCATTACTCCTTGACTATTGCTTCCTGCTTTCTTCTTTTCTGGTAGCCGTGACCTTCTCCATCAGTGTTCTCCATCCCACCAACAGCAGGGAAACGTCTTTGCCAGTTTTCTGCGTCCACTCGTCCTTTTGGGGATGGACTCACTGGTAATCACTGCTTGTTTCAAACAGCCAGTACGCCCAGTGACAGCACTGAAGAGCGACTGTACCTGTCTTCTGTGAAGTGCTCCTCTTTGGACAGCTAAAAGGACTGAACCTTGTGTGGCATTTTCCCCACACTGATTCCCATGCTGGGCAGGCCACGGGCAGGACCGTCTGGGGTGCTGCTGCCTTGGGCTGTTTGAAGCCTGGTATGGAGCAGAAAGAGGAGTTGACAATCCAGATGAAGCTGGAGTGCGTGGAGCTGCTTGCGTTCTGGCCGCATGGTGGCCTGGCCTTCCTCGTTGGAAATCAGCACCAATGACCAGTCACCAGGGTGCGGATGTCACTTGCTTCTCCAGAAGCCACCGTGTGCACTGCATGAAGGCAGGGCGTGTTGTCCTTTATCATTCCGTTCCAGGCCTGCGAGAACATGGGTCACACCGCTGACTGCGCCATGCTGGCGACAAGACTCCCAACTGTCCCCTGCACTGTGGGCTCATTCCCTCCACTGCCATAGTGGGTGCTTTCCTGAGTCTTGATTTTCAGGTAGGGAAGCCCCCAGTCGAGAGATGAGAAACTCGTCCAAGCCTAAGTACAAAATGATTCAAACCCGAGCTGACTCCAGAGCCCTTGTTCTCTATTTCACAATAAAAATAATTTAATCTATTTTTCCTGATTATACAAAATGTACACTACTCACAAATATTCAAACAACACAGGCAATTGTGAGGGGAAAGGTGACATTCACCTGCAATCCTATCACTTTGGGATAGTGGATATTAATATTTTGTCAATTTCTTTTGTGCATGCGTGTGTGCGTGCACACAAATGCAACGTTGCATAGATAGAATCTTTACACAAACGTTGGTTCTGGAAGATCTTGTTTGTTGTCATTATAGCTGAGGTCAGTAGAGCCCAAACACACCTTGTGTTTCCTCATTGAAGTCATTATGAGCTTAAGTGAAGAAGGAAGCTTTCTGTGAGCAGACAGAGCCCCTTGTGGCTGGCCAGCCTCTTTACTGTGTACAGACTGTGGGACTGCGGAGACAGGAGTTAGTGTGGCATCTTCGAGAGCACAGGTGGCAGAATCAGACCACAAGGTCTCCTTCACTGCAAAGCTTGTAATTTAACCTCTCTGTATCTCAGCTCCTCAGTGGGGATAGTAGTAATACATACCTTAGTATGTGGGGATAGTAGTAGTACATACCTTAGTATGTGGGGATAGTAGTAGTACATACCTTATAGGGCTGTCATGAAACTTAAATAAGAAGGTATAGGGGCTGAGGATTTAGCTCAGTGATTAGAGTGCTTGCCTTGCAAGCACAAGGGTCTGAGTTCGATCCCCGGCACCGCAAAAAAAAAAAAAAAAAAAGAAGACGATATATATAAACTTATAGAATTCTTTTACCTAAAGCAAACTCATATTGGAAAACTCATAATGCATGAAAATCTAGAAGGTACCCAGGTGAATTACTAATTGCTATGAATCTAGATGTACTTTACTTTTTTATTTTGAGTTTTCTTTTCTTTGATGCTAGTGACATTGAGTGCTGATTGTTCACTCCTAAGTATCAGGTCTGTGGACTGGAAAGGGTTTTGTAAATAGTTTATTTTCTCAGAACATGAAATAGAAGAGCATATGATTTTGGAGAGATGTGGCAAGGTCACCAAGCTGATCGTTTATTTGTTCATAATTCATCATTTATAATATATTTCTTCATTCATTTATCAATTCGGTGATAGTGCTGGGTAAATAGTATTACTAGTTGATTAAAAGAATAAATAGAATGACTAGATTAAGCATTTTGTGGGTCCTTGCTATGTACCAAGTACTAAGGACACAGGGGATATAAAGTTAAGTAAAACAAGATCACACCTTCAAGGACCTTACAATCCACTGGTTTATTACATTTCTTTATTGGAATCATAAGAGCATACACATGCACACACACTTTAAGAGATCAATCTGACAGCAAGAAAGAGCCTCTGGCCAATTGTTTTTAATTTAAGTTGCAAGGTACATACGGATGAAAGTTGCGCAGAGGCATCCAAAGTAACCGTACATGTTTATCCCGTTAGCTTCACACGCACAGTAGAAGAAAATGAATTTCACGATTGAGTCCAAATGCCGACCACCCAACTCGATGGCCCATGCACTGCTCTCCAGAGTTATAAATCATACAAGACCCATGGGGGAAGAAGCTTCCTTATGAAAGAGCACAGAGGCAGGGCAGTCCTCACAGGAAGGGGGAAGAGCCACCACGACTAGGCAGAGATCGATCCAGTTTGCACGTGTGCCTCTGGAAAGCCAGCTGAAGGCTCCCTTATGACAAAGAAAAAATTGCTTGATGGAGTAGAGAATGCTTCATTGTTGGCCAAGCCCAATCCGTTTTTGGCAAGTTTACCCTGGTGGAGCAGGGAGGAGGTTAGCCAATGTATCTACAGGTTGCTGTGGATAATAAAACAGATGCAGGGGAGAAATGCTCTCCAGTGTAATGCACTTGAATACGTACACTCTTTTAAGTACACAAAGACTATTTTAATGGATTTTTCCTACTCCTAATCCCATAGTGTCATTATTTGCCTTATTTTATTTAGTTATTATAACAGTTTCAGCAACCATTTTTCTTTTGTTGGCGACATATCATGAATTTTATTGCTAGCCTTGTGTGTTTGCTAATCAACCACCTTGGGGAAAAACAGCAATGTTGGACGAAATATCAGAGGTGTTTTCTTCCAAATTGTATTAGTTGAGACACACAACTATATTGTCAACTGGAAGCAATGTTTCTCCACTTTATTAAATTTGGGACTTCTTCAAGAAAATGTCACTGAACAGAATAAAATCTGTTGTTGGCCCTTGTGTCTCTCTTATTGTATGGAAAAAGATCCAAATAGCAATGTCAGCTTTAAAGAGGGCAAAACTCATTCCATTTACTTTTCCATTGTTTGCTAAGTGAATTCAGTTGTAACCAAAATGATGATGGAAAAACAATATGTTTTTTCTCTCTCTTTTGAAATGCTTGGCACTGGGGCTTCGTGTGGCCTCCAACGGACCTGGAGGAGGGGGCTTGTGGGACTGCCAGAGCTGAGGCCCCTTTGCACTGGCAGCTGCCCGCTCCACATCTCGCCTGTTCCACCTGGCTGCAGATCCAATCTAATGCCTTATAAAATAGATCTTTCTCTGGAACATATGTTTCTTCTTTACATTAACTGTATGAGAAGGAGATTCAATTAAGGAAAGACATTTTACCAAAACGGATTGTCTTTGTAGATGCTGCCTTTCGGAGGGGTTGCATTCATCCATTAAATGAAATAAACAGTTGTGTTTGGTAGAATCTGTAAGTTTCCAAACAACCATCAAGTCACTTTTTTGACATATGAAATATTTAATGGATGTAAATTTTATTTCACAAACTTTAGTGTAAAAAAATATATAACTTAAGGCATTTTCTGTAACTCAACTTCATTTCTGACTGATATTTCATGTACTGGCCTCAGAAGTAGAGGAGGGTCTTAGGATCAAGGTGTGTGTGTGTGTGTGTGTGTGTGTGTGTGTGTGTGTGTGCATGTGTGTGTGTTTAGTGGGAATCTTTCTTTCATACTTTCCCCTACAGTTTTACTAGGGTATGCTTGATAAGTAAAATTATATGTATTTAACATCTTCAGCCTTGGTGTTTTGCCATACATATACATTGGAAAGCAACTACCACAGTTGAACTAGTTAACACATCCATTATCTCAATTATAATTGTTTTTTGTGTTGAGAAAATTTAAGGTCAAATTTCTCAGCAAACCTCAGGTTTATGATTCAGTATCGTTAACTCTACTCACCACCTTTTACAATAGCTCTCCAGAACTATTACTTGTCCCAACAGTTCTTGTCACTCCAGAACTATTACTTGTCCCTCATAACTAAACCTTTCTACTCTGACCAGCTCCCTCCCCAGTTCCCTCCCT
The DNA here is from genome assembly GCA_004026905.1 of Hystrix cristata. Taxonomy (NCBI): domain Eukaryota; kingdom Metazoa; phylum Chordata; class Mammalia; order Rodentia; family Hystricidae; genus Hystrix; species Hystrix cristata. Next base: position 20,931 of record PVJO010024015.1, read on the forward strand.
TCAGTACCTGGAAACCTCCATTTTACTCTTTGCCTTTATGACTTTGACTTTTTAAAATCCTACATATAAGTGAGATCATACATTATTTGTCTTCCTGTGCCTAGAACTTAACATAATGTCCTTTAGATTAATCTATGTTGTTACAAATGCCAGTGTCCCTTTCTCTAAAACAGTTTGGATAATATTCCAATGCATACACATGCGTGCACATGCACACACACATACACAAACACACACACTATTTTCCATTTACCTGTTGATGGATTCTTAGGTTTATTCCATGTCTTGGTTTGTAGTGAATACTAGTGCTACAAGAATAAGGGCTGCAGAAGTCTCTCCGAGTTATTGATTTCATATGCTACTCTTAATAACCCATACTGAAGCATCAATTTTGGTCTTGAGTATTACAACTTAAGAAAAAAAAATGGCCAATTCAAGGTAACCTAGTAATCTAGGCACTATTATGGTAAAATTGTAATTGATGAAAATTTAAAAACTATACCTCTATTTGCTTTATTTTGGATAAAGTTTTAAAATAAATGTCTTGCTGAGATTTCTTTAAAAGCTCCTTTTTCATTCCTATCAGCATGCCTCTCTAGTTTCCCTGTCATGAGAGTTATGAAATACAAATATACTAACTATATAGATTATCTATTATCCTTAGTGAGTAGATGACATGAATTATTCAGCAAGAAGCAACCTTATTTGGTCACATTAAAACTTTAAAAATGAATGTACACAGGATTTGTTATAAACGTAGATATAGATGCTTAGTGTGGGGTATTCATTTGTAGATTATTTTATTATTCTTGCAGAAAGTAGTAAGTTGCAAGTGTAATTGCAGTTTGGGAATCACTTATACATATATACCATTTTTGACCTATCCAAATGACAAATTTTAAAATAACAATGATATTCCTGCTGGAGAGAGTGATGATGAGGTCATTCCTTTGTAGAACTTCTTTGAATGCAATCTGGATGTAGCTTTTTACAAAAGCATTTCACAACATACATTAATAGTTTTAAATAGGTGCTTTGTTCCAATAAACAGATTCCTGGAAATCGATCAAGAATCAAAAAAATGTAGAAAAATTTTCATGCACAAAATATTCACTGCAATGTAATTTGTGTCAGAAAAACGTGTAAACAATCTAAATTTTCACCAAAAGGAAATGATAAGTCAAGTATGTTGTAGCTTGTGTGATTTAGTTATTCAGCCATTAACTGTTTATAAAGTTGTGGGGTAAAAGTATACTATGCCCTTTTGCAGAAGAAAATATATTTGCATTAATATACGTTTATAAAAAAAGGAAACCCACTAAAATTATGACTTGTATTCTCTGGATGTTGGGGACATAATGAGCAATTTTGGGTTTTTCTGTTTTCTTTATACTTTTTATAATATCAATATTTCCCATAATTATGATCTATTACACTAACAATTGAAACTTTTTTGGGAGAGGAATAGTCCAAGTATAAACCCATTTAAGGCATTAATTCATTAAAGATAATGGTTTAGGCTTTACAGTTCTGCAATTTAAAGAAGCATTCACTCCACAGCTGAAGAAGGCACAGTATTAGTTTATTCTGTGTTGCTGTAATAGTACACATGAGGCTGGGAACTTTATAAAGAAGAGGTTTATTTTGCTCCCAGGTCTGGAGCCTGAGAAGTCCAAGGTTGGGTGGCTGCATTTGGCAAGGACCTCACACTGCCATCATGTCCTAGGAGAGTGTGTGAGATTGAGTGGGTGTGTGGAAGAGGCCCGAATACCAGGACTATGCTTGCTTTGTAGTATCGCTTGGATAACTAATGCAGTCTTATATGGCCCAACTCACTCCCATGAGGCTGAATCTGTTCTTGAGAGATCTACCCCAGCTCTTGAAAAACACACTTATCCTTTCATGAGGGTGGTATTTCAAGACCAGATCACTGCGCGAAGGGCTCGCCTCCTGACATTGTCTAACTGAGGAACTAAGCTTCAACATGAATTTCTTTTGGGAGGGCTGCTGGGGGGTGCTGGGGGATCAAACTCAGGGCCTTGCACTTGCTAGGCAAGTGCACTACCACTTGAGCTAAATCCCCAGCTCCTTCAACATGAATTTTGATGGGGACAAATCACATCCACACCATAGCACACAGCCATGAGAGCAAGCACATAAAACATACACATGTGGAAACTCTAGGGGGTGCAAATGTCTCCATCCACCATTGCTGCATGAGGAAAGGCCTCTGCATTTATGCAGACATCACAGAAAATGAAGTCCTGTATTCCAGGGGTTTTAACCGCAGCACTAGTGATGCTTTGTTTGTTCATTTGTTTGTTTTTGACCAGGCAAGTCTTTGCTGGGTGGGGGCTGTAGAATATTTAGCAGCAACTCTGGCCTCTTCCCATTAGATTCCAGTGGTCATTTTACCTCCAGTGATGACAAATAAAAATGTCTCCAGAATTTTCCCAGTGTTCCTGGGTGGCATGGGAATCCCTCTCAACCAGAAACCATGGATGTGCACAGGCACCAGTACAGAGTGTACCTGTATGCATGAATATGTCACCTCCTGGGCCAGGCGTCTGCTGGTCATCCATTCTATTCATTGGGGCTGCCCTGACCTGTTGTTAAATTTTTCCCTCCTCCTTGCCCCCCCCTTTTCCAACAACAAACTCAGCAAGGACAAAGTTAAAAATTCTTTCTCATATTTCAGTGCCGTTCTTTATAGGCAGATTAAGGAGGTTCCAGGGAGAACTTGGGTTTATGTGATTTCCCTTGTATGCTGATTTAAAACTTAGTCCAATAGAGGACTATCATATTGTGTGTAATCTTTTATGTAATCTCTACTTTTTATGTAATCCTTAAACACATACATAAAAAAGTTCAAATTGATAGTGGCTACACATCTGTTAACTATTATTAGCTCTGAATAATAAGAAAACAGTTGATAGAATTTTAGGTTTGGGGACTTTGGGATAGAAAGAAAAAGATTCTCCAAAGGCAGTTCATGAGTGACTGTATGCTCCTAGCCATCTGTAGAAGAACCACCCAACTTAGGTAGGCTGGAAACTTCCACAGCTTCTTGTAGACCTGCGTTATGGTTTATGTCTAGATGCCCCCCCAAAGCCTCATGTGGTAAGAGATAGCTGGATGTAGAGTGTGTGATTACTAAATTAATCCATTGATCAGTTTGGCATGGTTCTGCTGGGATCAAGGATGTGAAACTAAAATTAAGGGTATTAGGATTAAGGATGGGAGTGCTGCCTGCCCTAAGGACAGGTAGCCTAGATAAGATATAAGATACAGGAAGAAGCTAATTAGCTGCTTGCTTGCATTTCCTTGCCTACATTCCTTGCATTCCTCACTTTGCTTTGCTGCCAGTCTGCCATGCCGCTCGGCCATGCCGCCCTGCCTCGGACCCAGCGGACTATAGACTGAAACCTCTGCAGACTGTGAGCTAATAAACCTTTCTTCCCCTAACTTTGGGTGTCGGGTATTCTGTCCCAGCAATGAGAGAAAAGTAACTAAAACAACCTGCAAAAGGGATGGACATATTTTGCCAGCACATTATTTCATGTTTTTTTCCCAAAAATTTTTACTATTGAGGAATGACTTAGAAATGAAGGGGAAAGTTATCCTACAAATAGAACTCAAACCTATGTATGAATAAAGGGGAGATTTTATAGCTCTGGATGTTGTTTTGCATGTATATTTGTTTACTGGGACTCAGGCTCACATCTGGTCATTTTACTGGCCACAACACTGGCCTTACCGATAAAAGCTACAAATGGACCCACATGACCTCATAGAAACTGGTTTGAATCTGTGAGCATTTTAATACAAGATGACTCTGGAATAAGCAAGGCTTTTCAAAAGTATTTTGAACAATAATGTCATCCTATTCGGTTGGAGAATTAAGAAACCACCATGACACAAATACTACACACACACACACACACACATACGGAGTTAAAAGGCTATGCTGATCCAGGCAGGAAGAGTTCTGGAGTGAAGGCATTCTGCAGCAAAGCCTTGATTTTGTTCACTCTATAGCAACAGCCATGTAAGAACCCAGCCTGTTTGTGCACTTGACCCCATAAGCACTCCACTGTGTGCGGAGACATAAGGTGACAATCGCTGAGAACCACGTAATGAAGAAGACAGACTTTGGGGACGGTACACTGTTGGCAACATACATATAAATCTTCAAACACACACATGTATTCCTAATGGACAGACATATGTGTGTATAAAAGCACAAAATACAGCTATAGAAATATACAATAAACCCACGACAGTTATGG
>PVJO010024016.1:0-24957 GCA_004026905.1 Hystrix cristata
GCACATAGTGAGTTCTAAAGAAACGATGGTTGAATGAAATGACTGAATGTGTTATTTATTTATTGCAGTCCTGGAGATTGAACCTAGGGCCTTCTCACCAAGCTACATCCCCAGCCCTTTATTTTATTGTATTTATTTTATTGTATTTATTGTATTTTATTGTATTATGTTTAATCTGAGTTTGAACTTGTGATCCTTCTGCCTCAGCCTCCCAGACTACTGGGATTACATGTGCCGCCATGTCTGGTTTGAATGTGTTAAGTAAAGAGAGTTAATTTCTTAAGGGATTGACAGGAAAAGTGATTTAGTGCAGGTAAATTTAGGTTAGGGCTAACAGGGACACCTCATTGTTGGGTAGTAGAAATTGATAGCTCTCTGTGAAGTGTGTACAGAAGGAGGATAGCCCTAATTACTACAAGATAATATTCCCTTGATGTGACTGTTATTCAGTCAGCAGTTAACTGCCATGCTACCACACTTGAACTGTGTTTTTAACTCCCTCCATAAAGCTCTATTAGAGGTCAAAATAACCTGTCAACTCAATAATTTTAGTAAAAATAAGAAAAGCAGTATAATAGGAAAGGCAAACAACAGATTCACATTGTTTTGGGGGGGTCCTGGGGATTGAACTCAGGGCTTTTCGCTTGCTAGGCGAGCGCTCTATCACTTCAGCTAAATCTCTAACCCCAAATTGTCTTTGACCACATAGCTGATTGCTTCAGTATCTACCAATACCAGAGCTTGTGTAGAAAAAGACTCCTTAAGTAAAAAACCTAGGCGCAAACCTTTTTACCTGAATTTGAGGGTTGGTCCGAAGCTGAAGCTCTGGTCTTGTACACTCCAGGGAGACTTGCAAAGAGCTACCTTGCTCTCGGATTATTGCTTTAGAGGCAAAGAACCTGCCTATGCAGTACAGGAGAGACAGTGCTGTCTGCCCAGAGTGATAATGTCCATGTAACTATCCCATCACGCAGGTGATCCAAAGGCTGGTATTAGCTCTCCTAGGCTGGTTTCAAAATCATGCCCGGTGTTAACTATCCCTCTTGCCTGCTTTCAAATTTAGCTCTTTTCTTTTTTAACTGTCACTTACACAAGCCACTCAACTTCGCCAAGTGACCTGTTTTCTCATCTATAAAATGGGGGCAAAGGGCTGGGGATTTAACTCAGTGGTACAGCACTTACCTAGCAAGTGCAAGACCCTGAGTTCAATCCCCAGCAGCCCCCCCCATGGGGGCAATGATGATGATAACACTTCCCTTATAAGGATTAAGTTAAGAAAAATAAATAAAGCACATGACTGTAAAAGAATTATAAACAGTAGTGGTGATTCTCTTTATCATACTCATTACTGAAGTACTCTCGTTGACAGGGTTGTAGCTCTGCTGGGCTGAAGGGATGTACAACAGGTCAAGTACTGACTCGTAGTCATTTTCAGGACTGTCTCCTTACAGTCAGAGGCTTGGATAAATTAGGAGTCCTGATGGATCTAATCCTATTTCCACACAGCTGCCACCCTCTTAATAGTCTTTCCATGTGCTTCATGTAGAAGAGACTGATGTTCACGTACTGCTGTTTTCACTCAAGTATTCAGCATCATTGATCAGCAAGAGTGCCAGCATTGAGATGAAAGAAAACAATACTAGAAAACAGACAAATGCATACAATGCCCTTTTGTTTACATGAAGTCTTAAAATGCCACTCTGTAGTAATAAACACAATAATTTTTAGATGGACAGTATATTTATTTTATGAATCATGTCACGAAATTGAACAGCTCTACATTGTTCTACTTTCAGAAATATCAGGATTGCTAAATTTTTATTTATTTTTCCAAATATGTAGACTCCAATTGCAAGTACCACATATATTTCAAAATAAAGACAGTACACAAATTGTCCCCCTCTTTGAGGGAAGATAAAAGTCTCACACTAAACTAATACAATTTCCGATTTGGTGACTCAATAAATATTTGTTGCACATGTATTATTTGCAAGGCAGTGCTAGACATTTTAGGATAAACTAAGACCAATTGTGCTTTCCATCTAGCTGTCTTTAAGTACATTTAGTTGTGAATGTGTCAGCTTGGCTGTGCTTTAAAACCAACACATTTGGTCAAGCACCAGTTCAGATGTTGCTCTGATGGTTTTCTTGCTTTCTTTTTTGTTTTTATTTTTTGATAAGATTAACATTAAAACCAGTAGACTGTTCTCAGTGAAGCAAATAGCTCTGCATAGTGTGAGTGGGCCTTGCCCAGTCGCTTGAAGGCTTTAAGAGAAAGGAGGGTGATTCTCTTCTTAAAAAGATTCTGTCTTCTGATTGCCTTTTTACTCAAGCTACAGCTCTTCTCTGGCTGGGTCTCCAGCTTGCCACTCTTGCCCTGGAAGACATGTGAGTACATTCCTTAAAAGTCTCCTCTGGCTTTGATTTATTTATTTGTTTGTTTGTTTTCTATTGGAGACATAAATTAACATAGGGCTGGATTGTAAATGTGAAGTAACAAAAATGCACCTTTTTTCGTTTTTGTTGGTGCTGGGGATTTAACTTGGACTCTTGTACTTCCAAAGTAAGTGCTTAAACCACTGAGCTAAATCCCCAGCCACATTTTAATAAGAATAAATAGTGTATTCTTTCATCTTTTACGTACAAACTAAAGACTTTTTTTTTTTCTTTTTTTGGTGCTGGGGATTGAACTCAGGGCTTTGTGCTTGCTAGACAAGCACTCTAACCACTGAGCTCAATCCCCAGTCCTGAATTTTTTAAGTGATTACATTTAGTTTCATTTCTGTCATTATGGTTCATGAATTCTAAACCAGGATTAGCATAAACTGTTTCAGTCTAACCCTGATTTTTTTTTCTCAGTAAATCTACTCTGAATGAATTTCCTGTCACTTCAAGTCAAAATAGTGCTAAATAATGCAACAATCTCTCATAAGAACAGAACAGCCCACACTAAAACAGAGATAAAATAGGTTCATTAAAATAAAGATATGATGAATAAAAATTATGTAATAAAAAAGGAGGGAAGAATGGTCTTACCAGAAATCCTAGGTTAAGTATAATTGCTATAATTAGAAATAGAAGCTATCTCTGAGCTTCTTAGATGCCAATGCAAAAAAAAAAAAAAGAATCAAAATTATTACCTTTTTCCTGTTAAATAAAGGAAGTATATTACTTCATCAAGAAAGATGGAACTCTTGCTTGAACTAACATATGGGGAATAAAAAAAAGATGTTAAGTATTTTTATGTAAGAATCACTGAAAGAGAAAAGAATGAATGTACAAAAATTTATTGGATTTATATCATGTGCTGATGTCAATGACCCTATTAAAGATTAACCTTTCTTTGCGTTATTGGCATTAATGGTAGTTCATTAATAACACCAAAAAGTCTCGTTCTATTGAGTGTAATGTCTCCATAAAAATGTGTCTCATTTAAACTCTGATGCCACAATCACCATGATTGGTAGTTCATGGTGGCCCAATTCACAGTTAGATTGACTGTAGATTTTACAGATTAGCTGAATGCCTGCCTATCTTCCCATAGAGTTGGCCCAGTAGATGCCATCTATAAGTCAGATATATGATAAGATCTTCTTTCTGGAAAAAATCTTCCTTATCTTTATCACATCATAGAATTACTAAAATCTTCCATACTAACCAATCGAACAGCACAGAAATCCCCTCTACAGCTCTACAACTGTTCCACAGTTATCAGTCTGGAAGGAGAGAAAGAATCACCAGGAGCCAGATACACTCAATGTATATCAAGTTCCTCTTGCTGACATAGGTACTAGAGTAGGAGGGCTGTCGAGGGACAAATACTGTAGTATCTTCATGGACAATTTATGGATATGTTTGCGCTATCAAAATACTAGTTAATTTATCTATAGAATCCCAGAAAGTTTTGAGGTAAATGACTTCAGATGTTGTCCGGTTTATACACATATCCAATAAGGAGCCCGAGACTCGGAAGTACAATTATTTCCCTGAGATTGCACAGCAGGTCACAGCAACGGATCAGAACTGGGACTGTTTACCAGTGCTCTGTCCATCAATTTTTACTGTCACTGAGGTCAGAACATAAGTGGTAACCCCCAGAGAAATTTGTTTTCTCATTTCAGGGATTTTGGTTTGGCATATAGAATGGGTCCATGGTTGGGGTGGAATGTCTGAGCACGTCTGGAAATTTGGTAGGGAAGTCCTTGAGAACAAGAGAAAAGATATTATCTTTTGAGAAACTAATGGTGCCAGGAATCTGGTCTAGTAACACTTCCTATCATGGATCAGTCACGGAATCGTGGGTTTAGAGGGGAGGTATGACTACTGGTATGTATGACTTGATTCTTTACCCAGAAGTCCTTTGGGGACTTGTGTTTATATTCTAACGATAGGCAGCTACAAGTAAAAATAAAGAAAGCAATTTCTTGGCAATTTTTTTTTTATTCCAGTCTTTCTCTCATCTCCAGTAACAAATCAGTGAGTTTTTGTGAGTTGTTGTCGTAGTTTTTTTTTTTTTTTTTTTTTTTGGTGCTGGGGATCAAACTCAGGGCCTTGTGCTTGCCAGGCAAGTACTCTAACCACTGAGCTAAATCCCCAACCCCATTTTTCTGAGTTGTGTCAGCATATCCCTAATCCTATTACTCTCCATCTTTACTGTCACCCACCTGGTTCTAGCTGCTACCATCTCTTACCTGATCCACCCTGACAGGCCTCTCTGTTTCCAGGCTTGTCTTGCCAGGGTCCGCACACCAGCAGAACAATCATGCACAGGAGTAAATTCGATCATGTAACTTTCCTTTCTGTCAACCACACTAGCTCTCAGAACAGTAGCCAAACCCTGTATTGTGTCCTGGGTACCATGCTGTGTACCTTGTCCATTGTCTAGTGTCACCTCCTACCAGGCAATGCTGTCTTTCAAGATGTCTAACACCCAAGTTCTGCAGTTTCAGCATGTAACAGTCACTCTTCTCTTTCCTTGCAATAGTTTCTGCTTTTACTCTGCATGTAGCTGGGTGTCTGCAGGGTTTTTTTCGGTGTGGTTTTGGCTTATACATCCTTCCTCCAGGGAGACCTTCCTATCTAAGTAGCTTCCTGTGAGCTCCTTTTTTGGCTATCAGACACCCCAATTTCTTTCTTTGTATTTTTTCAATGTAGACTTACACTTCTGCTTACTTATTGTTTCTCTATGAGCACAAGACATAGTGGTATGGGATATAGTAGGTGCCCAGTAAATATCTATGTGATGATTTAACATACAATGACCATGAGATATTAAGAACAAGGGCTCTCCAGTTGGTGTCCAGTATTACAGAGTATGTCAGACACACACACACACACACAGACACACACACACAGACACACACACACACATACGGGGGTGGGGAGAAAAGCGACTCTGTCAGGTGGCACTGGCATTGTGAGGAGGCATTGCAGTAGCCCCTCTGGCCTCATTAAAAAGTTATTCCATATGGTTTTTCAGGCTTCCACAAGCTAAAAACAGAAACAAAAACAAAACAAAACAAAATAACAAAAAACTTGCTCATAAATGCACAGAATACTTCTAGAAAGATGTGGGAAACTCTTGGTACTTTCAAGGGAAGAGGTGGGAAGTCCTACAATAATCATGGTTGTCAGAGTTGGGAAAAGTATGTTTATCAGTGCTAATGTTATTAAAGTTTAGGAATGCAAATATCATGTTCTACAAACATGTACTAACAAAGAAAAATATCAGAAAAAAATGGTACACTTAGGACTGAGGATCAATAAGCTGGTAATTGCCATACCCTCAATGTCAAATACTGTTTATTAACCAAGTTTGGAAGACTATTTTTGCCGAATTGATTATTGTGTTATAAAGTCTTTTGTGACTAATTTTGATACACATATGTTAGAAAATGGACTATATCTAGTCATGTCTCTTTGGAGATCAGTTTCCAATAAATTTAAAAAATCAGAACATCAGTAGCTTTCAAAAAATATTTAACTTCCTGACTAGTGAGGTCTGAGACATAAACTGTCTATGTGAAATACCAAAGATGCTTCTAAAAACTATGAAAAATATTATATAATATTTGTAATTACATAAAAGTCAAGAAACAATTTCAAATGCAAACCCTGTCCTTCACAAACCAGAGTGGGCCCAATTGCCCTGCAGTTCAGTTTACTATTTTCAACTTACTGGTTTCTGGTCAAATCTCAGAGTTTTTCCTTAACCCAAAAGATTTATATCTGCCCTATTGCCTGAACTAAATCCAGTTCTTGCTTCATTTGTTCATAAAGGGCACTATTTTGGACTGAATTTATGTATTCCTCATTCATATGTTGAAATCCTAACCTCTAACATGATGAGATGGAGGAGCTTTTGTAAGGTAACTGGGTTGGGGGGTAGAGACCTCATGAATGAGATTGGCGAGCTTACTCTCTCTCTTTCTGCTCTCTGTCTGATGTGGATACAACCAAAAGACAACCATCTGTAAACCAGAAATGTGGCCTTCACCCTAAACTGGATCTGCCAGTGCTTCGAGCATGGACTTCCTGGCCTCCAGAACTGTGAGAAATAAGTTTCTGTTGTTTAAACCAACCAGTCTATGGCATTTTGTTACAGAATCTCAAACTGACTAAGACAGACCTATTTCTACACATATATAGTTCTACAGATATATATTTATATGCAGGGCAAAGTTTAGATTTGTTTAAAGGGAGACAGTTATTTTGCACACCTGCTGGGAAGACATGTGGGCATCATTCAGAAGTCTTGAATTCTTAGGAAAAGAAAATGATCAAAGGAGCAAATCAGGTAGCGAGTGATAAGAACGGTGACAGTCACTAAGAAGAAGTGATTATCGGGCCAAATTGGCTCGCTTGTAATGGAATGGCTCACGTAAGTCAATTCGGTGGGCAGATTCCTAACTTTTTGAATAATTTGTTTTGAGTACTGGGAATCCACTCTAGTGCCTTTGCACTGAGCTACAGCTCCAGGCCTTTTTTATTTTTGAGACGGGTCTTGCCAAGTTGATAAATTGCCCAGGCTAGACTTGAACTTTTAATCTTGCCTCTGTCTCCCAGATTGCTAGGGTTTTAGGCATGTACCACCATGGCCGGCTTGTTTTTAAATAACTATGCCTCGTAAGAAAGATTTTTAGTGGTATGTCCTTGGCTTTATCTTGTTTTGTGTTTTTGTTAATGATTTGGATGGCAATATGGAAAGTATGTTGACTTATCAATGTCACAAAACTGGAAAATTCTGTTGCGACAGTTAACTGATTTTGTCAATTTGAGTAACAAATGCCCAACTAAATTGGATCAGTATAGTTCTGAGTGCAGCTGAAGGGATTTACTGAAGACAGAAAACTCACTCTAGGGCAGCTTGTCGCCTGAATGGTATACAAGGAAACGAAGAAAGAAGGCTCGCTTCTGTTTCTTTGGAGGAGCTCCAGTCTTCACCTTCACCTTGGCCATCATCTCCTGGCTTCCAGCATTGACACCTCAGCCTTCCATCGGACTCTGTGGCCTCCTCGTACGGACTCACATGGGACACAACAGTGGGCTCCAGGCCTTCAACCTGATCCTTTACATCTCCAGAGCACAAACAGACCTTTTGCACTCTTCCACATCTGACTCTGTGGGAGGCCACTGTAAGCCAATCTTGCAAATTCTTATATATTTATATACCTTGCCTTAAATCTGTTTCTCTAGTAAATTCTGACTGATACTGTTGTTTATTAATAGAGTCAAAACCAAAAAGTTTCAGTGGCTGAGATGTGAGGAACTTTGAAAATTTTATTTCAGTGGTACATTTTAGATATACATAGTGATAACATTCATCATAGTGAATTTGTACCAGTACGTTATATATCTCGCTGCTTCTTTTTTCTCACCCCCCTCCCCTCCCTTCACCCCTTCTCCCTCCTTATTTAGAAAAGCTTTGTTTCCATTTTTTCTTCTACTTTTTCTCTAGTCCCTCCATTCCTTTCTCCCTCCCTCCTTGTTCCCTTTCCCATTTGAACAATTTCTTCCCTTTTCCGAGAAACTTACAAATAAAATTTAATAAAGTTAAGCATTCAATTAACTAGTTAGTATTAACTAAGATGAAATCAAATGCATACCTAATATATGCCCCGCTTGACAATTTCTCATGGAAGAAGCACCATGAGTTAACAGTTTGAGGAAGCTGCTAACAAAATTAACACATATTAGAATATAATGATACAAGTGTTTTGTCCAAATTGAGGCAGGGATGAGTGCCACTCCTGGTGTTCTGATCATGCCTGAAATGTTATGGATGGGAACTGGATGCCCAACTTTCAGAGACGTTAAACAAATAGGCATCCGGAGGCGGTAGGATAAAAGGGACGGTGAGAGATCCTTCGAGAATTCAGCAAGCCAGAGACGTTTATCCAGGAAAAGAACTTTTAGGAGCAAAGGACAGACAGGGTTAATTCATCGGAAGGGAAATCAGGGGGAAGGTAAACGTTGTTATTTTGTCTGCCTCCAGAGGGCAGAGACAGGAGCAGGGGAAAGCTGCCAACAGGCAGTTTCAGAAGACTTGGTTGAGAACAAGAGTTGATGATAACAGCTGCCTTGGCAAGGGGCATTTTCCTTTCCTTGGTGGTGTTTGGGCTGAGGCTGGAGCCGGCTATTGTGGGTGTGGAAGCACCGATGCCCGCAGCCTGAGATTTCACGAGTCCTGACTCTCATTGGGCTGTACCCAAATAGTTGTGGTAACCGTCGGACAGATCTTGCTTGAAACGTATTTTGTTTTTGTTTTAAATGTTGAGCTAAAATTTATCCTTGTCTTGACTTGAACGAGGGAACAGAAGGTGAAATTGCAGCTTTGATGGGTTAACTTGTTCCGAAGGAACGTGTGTCATCCAAGTTGCACGTCGCTCTGAGATTGCATTATTGGCTAGGCAGGCTGTCCTTTAGCTAGTGCTCTGGTGAATTCGGGACCTTCCTCAAAACAGGGTTAACTGGCTTTTTGTCAATGCTCATATTGAAGCTGGTATCAGATCTGGCTTAGGATAGTAAAATAAGAAGCAGATGCGGAGTTAATGCCCCCTATGTAAGGTCAAGATTAGTTTTCAAGATTAGAGGCAAGCCTGAGCTTGCCTATGTGGCAACCTCAGCTATCAGCAGAGGAAGGCTATCAAGACTGAGAAACAGCGGGGGCTCCTAGATGCTATGTGCACCGAGTCACAAGGATCTTTGAGAAGGGGGCTCACATTTAATCACTTCAGACTAGGAAGTGTTCAGAAGTTGGAATCTTTTTCAAAGTTAGTTTTAATACTTTGGTGTTTTCCCATTTGTTACTGTTGTATTTTTTTTTGTTACAATATAAATTATATGACTGAATCTTTAAAAAGAAACATTCAACCCACACTGTGTGGGTGATTAAAGGGTGTTCACGGTTTTTATACCTCGTTATAGACCTTAACTTCTAGGCATCTTCATTTGGATGTTAATTTTTGGATTTAAGGAAATTCTAAATAGCTTTTAGAGCAGTCTCCCATGTAAGAACCGTAAGTATGGTTCCTTAATTTGAGACCAAGGGGAGCAGGTGATAGGTTGTCACCACCAGGGCGCAGGTCTCACTGCCTTGGATTGAAGCCCTTCTTCCCATTTCTGGAGACATGACTTTGGTTTAAGTCTTCATGTTCCAACTAGGTTCAGAACATGGCTCTCTGATGTGAGCTTTGTCCTACATCCTGCTGCCACAATAATCAACCTTGAAACCTCTTTCAATTGCTTCATGAAGCCTCAGTAATCCCGCAGTGTTTCTCATTGTATGAAATCTAAATCCCTCAGTAGTTGAAAGCCCTCTAGCAGAAGTTCCACCTTTTTCTTTGAAGCTTCCAATTTTCTGTCCTACTAATTCCTCCTCCAAAGACAACTTCATTTATTCATTTACTCATTCATTCATCCAAGGAGGACTCAATGTTTTTTGAGAATCAGGTGCTTGGGGAGTTTTTAATCCTTGTAACAACCTTAACCAGAAAGAAATAATAATTTAATAAATAAGTAAATTCAGGTTCAGAGAACTTTAGTAACTTGCTCAGAATCACTGACTTTTACCTGATTATAATTTCCTTGTTCTTTCCATTATACCACAGTTTCCTAACATTTACAAACATTTATTAATGTTTCTTTTCTGTTCTTAAAATAGTGTTAGGAACAAGATGAATGAAACATGTATCATACATAGTAGCATGCCCTTTAATTTATAAAGGATTTTGTGTACTTTCATTCTTCTTAAGCAAAATAAATCCAGTCAGTTGGAAGAAACAGGCAGACATGTTTCTGTTCTCTTGCCTACTGTTACTTTTTTTGCCAAGCTTGTTCTTTAAGATGTGAAGTTAGCCTTATACCCTCTGAAAATTGTCCATTTATCTAGGGTTTCAAATTCTCCTCCATATTTTATTTAACAAAACAGGGTACCATACTCAAAGCACAGTTGATGCTAAGGCTACAAAAATGAACAAAACTCAGTCAAGTGAAAGAGGTAAACAATAACCTCAGAACAATGGAAGAATTGAAAAGAATCGTGAGCTCATGGGAGATGAGCTATGGACTATGGAGAGTGAGGGAGAGAATTATTTTACCTGGGAGCTCAAGTATGAATAAGTGATTTTAACTAGTGAAGAAGAACTATGTTCTGACAGAGGGAAGGCAAGCAAAAGACAATTAGAGGCGTCTTTGGGAGCCATGAGCTAAGCTGGACTGAAGGACAGGGCTCAGGGAGGAAGATGGAGAGGGCATCTGGGTCCAAATGGAATGTGTGGCTTGTACCAGGACAAGAGTTTGAATTATGCTCTGTGGGAACTGGGGACCCACTGCAGGGCTATGATCCAGGATTGGAACAGCGTTTTAGAAAAGACGGCTTCAAGAGCCTCTCTGGGGACATCGACAGGAAAGAAACCAGTTAGGAGGGAGGGTTCCATTTGCTTGTATCCTCATTCCCTACACCTCCAAAAAAGAATTGCACGTTCCCAAGAAGTCATTTTTAGGTCCCCACCCCTCGTTGGGCTTTCACAGCGTATTAGCTACTGTTAGTATCTTTTAGGTCAAAGAGAATAATATGTTATCTCTGGTCACTCTTGGGTACTCCTTTGTAGTTTATAACAGAGGCTGGGCGCTTCATCCAGGCTACCTGGGCAGCAAAGGACCGAGGAGCCTCTCCGGGTTAACTTCTGCTGTTTCCTGAATTCCCTCTCCACGTTTGAGGGGCAGGATGGGGTGTAGTCAGTTAACCTCCGTGACCTGTGCAACAGAAATCCATTACACTTGATTTAATTAATGTAAACTCAGCACTCACCCAGTGAGCTCCACTGTGGCTCTCGCACGGCTCTGTGTTGGACAGACACATTTCACATTTACCTGTTAGGGTGCATATTGGGTACTGAAAGGGGAAATAGACATTTTAATTTTCGGGTCATAAAATCTGCTCGCGCTGTGTTAGCTGCAGGAACAAAACGCTGTGGGCAATGAAGTAGTGACAAAATAACTCACAAGGTTACAGTGGTGATTAACAACAGAAAAAGAGAACTCAGTGTACATGAAAAAAATGAGCACACACAGCATTTGTGCTGGCGCTCTGGCGGTCTGCAGAGCAGGCAGCCCTCGCCGCCCCGGAGAAGCTCGTCCTCCTAAGCTTCAGATTTCTCCTGTGACCGACCCAGAGGAGCTTCGGCACAGTCGGGCCGCCGGGGCGCAGGCCAGGCCCCCCAGCTCCGGCGGGCCTGCGATTGCTGCGGCGGATCTACTCGGCGGTTTACGGCAGGGGGCGGGTCCCCGATCCCCATGTGGTCCCGACATCATTGACGTGGCGGAATCCCTCATCAAACCCTCCTGGTAGTTATTTGAGCGGCGGCGGCGGCGGCGGCGGTGGAGGAGGAGGCGGCGGAGAGTGGCGGCGGGAGCGGCGCAGGCAGTGCGAGATCCCCGGGCTGCCGGCTGGGAAGGCGTGGGCGACCCGCTGTGGGGCGCCGGGAGCCCCGCGTTTCAGCCCCCGGGAAGGTAGGCGTGGGGAGCCGGGGCCGGAGCAGCCGGGACCCGCGCGCGGGGGTGCCGGGCCGTCGCCGAGCGCGCCCGAGTGCGTCCCCGTCCCGGGCGCGCCGCGCGCTTGCCGGGGAAACTTGGCGCCAGAGTGCGGGGCGCCCGGGAAGGCGAGCCGGGAGGGGCGGCCCGCTCCCCCTGCGTGGCTGGGATTCGGAGGAGGGAAAGAAGGGTAGATTCCTTCGGAAGGGAGGGAGGAGAGGAGAAATCCGGGCAGTGCGCCCCCCGCGCCAGCCGCCCCGCAGCTCCGTCCGAGGAATCCGCTCCCCCTCCCGGAATCTCCAGGCAGGAACGCGGCCCGCGGGGAGGGAGGCGGGCGGGCGGGCGGCCGGCCAGGCCGAAGAATCTCCGACGTGTCACTTTCGGGGCCAGAGATTTCCGTGCACTGGAGGGCGGAGGGCGTGCGTGCGAAGTGCGGCTGCAAGTTGGGGCCGCCTCTGCGTGCCGGGCGGGGGCTCCGGGCCGGGGTGCGGCGAGGGTCCCCCGCCCCCCGGCCTCGCCGGGACACTCCCCGCCGGCCGCCGGCCACCTCCGCGCGCGCCACTTCCTCCCTCCCCGTCCTGCCCCCCGGGCTCCCCCCGGGCTGGGGGCGGGAACCGGCGGCCGCGGCCGGACTCGGCGAACCAGGCGGCGGGGCGCTCGGGCGCGGGCGCGGGCGCGGCGGGAAGGAGCCAGCGAGCCGTGCGTGGCCAGCGGAGTCCGGTCAGTCGGTCACCCCGAGGGGCGCACGGCCGGGGGTGGGGGCGGGCGGAATCCGCGCCCCGCGGCGGCCTGGGACCGTCTGGGGCCGGTCTGGGGCCCGCGACGGGCGGCGTGGGAAGGGCCTGTCAGTCCGGGCGCGGAGCGGGGCCTCCCTCGGGTGGTGCCCGCCGGCTCCCCGGGGATCCGGGCCGCGCGTCCAGCGAGACGGCGCCGGGCCGCCCAGCGGCGCCCTCGGCGGGGAGGGACGCTTCCCGGGGTGCGCAGCTGCCTCGGAGACTCTGCTCCCACCCTGCCGTCCCAGACGGAGGGAAGCGATGGCATTTTATCCAGACAGTGCCTATTGCAGACTTCCTTAAAAGTTACAACTTATTTTCTTTTCTTTTTAGCTCAACGTTTTCTTTAAACAAAATGTAGAATTTGGCCGCGATAGGCTGACGCCGGGGCCAAAAAATCCACACGTTTATCTCTCTCTCCATCCCTGTTTGCTTTCTAGTCTCCTTCCCTTTTCTTCCCCTCCCAGGCTTAATCATATTTTGGAACGAGTGAGCTCTTTTGTTGGGTGGGCACCCCTTGATTGCTTGTCTGTTTATTTTTTAACGTGCAACTAATTTGATTTGAATTTCCTCCAGTTTACAGGCCCTGGTAGGGAACGCTAAGGAAGACGGAATATGCCACTTCTTTTTTCTTTTTCTTTTTTATAACTGTGGCAAGAGTTGGGGCATTGGGAAAGGGGATGCCTGGTGGTTGTGGGCTAAGAGTCAGAAGGAGCAGACAGACCCGGAAGAAAAGGAATCTGTTCTGGAATAACACTTTTTTTTTTTTTTTTAAAGGCTTCAGGCCTTGGGCAAAATTGCACAGCTCTGTTCAGATTTCTGATGCTGGAGTTGCCCCTCCACCTCCAAGTTAAAGCTGGGTGGTGGTGGTGGTGGTGAGCCATGCACCCTTGCCTGTAGTAGCCCAGTCCCGGTTTTGTGCCTTTTGTGGGAGCCTTTGATTCTGCATTGGAGACTGAGTCTCTGGGCCCAGCGTTCAGTAAATTTTCTAGCTCTCTGTGAGCAGCTGTTAACGTGGGAAAAGACCCTGGGCAGGTTTCTGGTCCTGCAAGGGGACCTCACCCTTGAGGGTGCAGTTCTCACCAGAGGGGCACCCGTAGGTTTGAGTGAGAATGAGACGTTGCTGGTAAGAAAAAAAAAATGTAAAATTATTTTTTAAGCACACATGTGCTTTTAAGATATTTTGGTTTTAAATGCTTTTAAGAGAAAAAAATTCATCTGTGAAGGTAGTGTTCATATGAAAGAAATGTTAAAGCTGCAAGATCTCATGGAATAGGGGTTTGTAGCTTCTAATTACAGTATATACAATTTCAGAAAGATATTCCGGTAATCTTTTAAGACAGACTTTATAAATAGCTCACATCAGAGCAAGGGCTATACTGCAGAGCCAGTCTTCTGGGGTTTCTCAAAGAATGTTTGGGATCTTCTAGCTGTAGGAGCCTGGATAGTAGTTTCTTCGGTAGGAGTCTGTGCTTTTGGCTCAATATTTGATTTAACATGATAACATTTGATACAGTCCTTAGAAGGTAACAAAACGTACTGCCCAAACTTTTCACTTCAGGAAAATGAGCCAGGGAGGGGAATTGACCAGTTCAGGATCACCTTCATGGACCAAAATCCAGGAGAGAAATTTATTAATAGCTATTTTTTCTTGGATATCTAATGTGTTACTAAGCATTGTCTTGTGCTTTTTATACATTACCTCATTAAAATTCTAATAAGTCTTTCATTGTAGGTGATGTTAAATGCACATTTTACAAACCAGGGCATTGCCATTGACAGAAATTAGTTTGCATGAGGTCACATGACTACCAACAACTCTGAGCAATGTCCAGCTGAATTTCTTTTAGTGATAGAAGCAGTTGCATTTGGACTGTCCAGTGTGGCAGCCTGGAGGTGTGTGTAACAGTTCAGTGTGGCTAGTGTGATTGAGGAACTACCTTTTAAATTTTATTGACTTTTAATTATTTTAAATTTAAAACACCAGTTGTGACTAGTGATTGCCATGCTGGACCACACATCTGTTGATGTTCCCCAGTCTATTGAGTGGATCATACTGCTTTTGAATCTCTTACTCAATTTTCTTTCTTCTATATAACCAGAAGATACTTTAGATTCAAGATTTAAATGGCATTTAAAGGCTGAGGTAGCTATACTTCAATTTTGCTTTTACATGTAGAGAGGATGAAATAAGCACATTAATATTTTTAAATGGTTATATGTAAAAGTTAAAATGGATGGACAAAACCTTAAATGACCTTTTATTTGGTTGAAATAATTGTATATAGGGATTGCTGAAAAAATAGTCAGCTTTTGATTATTTTAGAGTAGTAAAGAAATATCAATAGGCAGGAAGTAAAATGAAAAGTCGTCAATAGAGAATTGAAAAAAAATGACTCTCCCATACCCATGTCTGCTTGTTTAAATGGGCAGTTCTTTTCAGATGACTTAATAAGTGTCAGGCAAACCATCATTCACTTTGCCTTATGTAGTTGCAAAATTAATCTGAGGAATTCAAGTAATTGTTTTACTATCAAAATATAAAATTATTCATCCATGAATGAGGGGGAATATGTGTAAGATTAAGACAGCAAGATTCTTTTGATGACCAGTTTTTGATTAGTGAATTTAATTTAAATCTATTGCATTTTTAGAGTTTCATTTGGTAAAAGGAAGTTTTAACAGCTTTCTGATTTTTGTATAGATTAAGTGAAAATTCCAACTCAGGTTAAAGTAAGCATTCATTTATCTGGATTGAGTTCTGTCCATAAACATACAGTAACCCAACACTTTTTTGGGGGTGTGCTATCTTCAGGAAAAGATGAATGATAAAGTAATCTTTTTATTAGTACTTTGAAGAGGCAACGTCTAGGTTCACTACAAATGTATCTGAATGTGCTTTACAGTAATGTCTAGGATAATCGCAGGTTGTAATCTTTAACTCTAGAGCATTATATGACCCTAAAAGACTTATGTCAGTAAATCAGCTTCAAATTGACTCTTAACACTGCATAAGTTGAAGTGCCCCTAGTTCTTTGAAAATTGTAAATTCAACCTCAGGTAAGGTATCAGTTAATGAGACTGTTGAGCTAGCTGAACAGCCTGTTCATACCCATTCCGGGCTATTGGGAGCATTGTACTATCTTCAAAGAACCAGGATAAGAACCATGTTATAAATAGGATCATAGTGTCCCAGGGACTGTGACAAATATAGGAAAGAAGAATGAACCCATTATTTATGGCTCAATTTGTAGGGCATTAAGATGCTTAATACAAATGAGGAATATACTATAATCTTAAACACTGAAGAAGACTGAAGAAGAATGAGGCTGCTTCTGACCCTGAATTTCAAATAAAAATCTAGTCTGTTGAGGGGGACATCACAGTTTGCCTGTGTGTCCTTGATAAACTTTTGAACTTCCCTTAGCCTCGGTTTGCTCATTTTAATACAAGGTGAAAGCATGTCAGTCATACCTTTTCAAATGGTTGTCACAGAGATCAGTGAGTCAGTGTACTGAAAAGTGTATGGCAGCTTAATACAAACTCAGTAGGCCGTTCTGTGTCAGTTTCAAATGGGGCTGGTCTTATGGTGTTAATTTGTGCAGACAGTTTGAAAAATTTATTTTCACCTTTGTAATCAGTAATAAAGCTGCAAACTTTAAACCGCTGTGTTTTAGTTTCTCCTCACTCCTAATGGAATAGTTGATTCCTGACCTCTTAAAAGTTGTAGAATACTTAAGTCATCCCAGGTCTGTGTTTTTTGGGAAAGCTGACCTGTAGCTGGGCTAGCGTTGTTGAGTGGACAGGACAGTCTGGCTTCACCCATTCTTGCATCCTCCGAGGAGCTTCTCTTATTGAATAGTAGAAGCATAAGGTTTTTGACCTTGTAGCTATCTTAGCCTATTATTTGAGCTTTCAACATTAACAGCGGAGAATGGATAAGAAGGGTATTTTCAGTTTAGGCAAGTTTTTGCAGCCTACCTGTGTTTCCACTCTGGAATCACAACTGCTTTTCTTCAAGTCAGTGAGGTTCATCTATTACATGAGAGTTTTTCCTGTAAGATACTGTTTTCATGTAAAACTTAATTTTCATTCTTAGCTGTTAGGAATGCCCTTAGGTGGTTTAAGAGAAGCTCTGTTTTTTTAGTTCACTCTGAGAGTCTTTGAATGTAGTAAAATACTCGTCAGCATATATGTCTGCTTTTGCCTTGATGCCACATCTCTTTTAAAGAGGTGTGGTGTGCTTGACTAGTGGTGGCCAGGAGGGCAGGTCTCTGTAGAAGTCAAGCCCAAGCCCACATGGGAAAATGACTCAATGTCTCTAGTCACAGGCAAACTGGACAACTAGTATGGGGTTAGTATCAAAAGTATGTGGGTGAAGTAGGGGCTTTTGTAGGAACTAGGGGACAGAGAGGTTTTAGAAACCATTTAGTGTGAGCTTGGTACGATCTATGTAGCCATCAGCCATCTTTAAGTACTAGTAATCAGCCATCTGTAAGTGGGGCTGCTTCTGAATTTGAAAACAGTCACTCTTTGAACCTCTTTCTTTGTTCCCAGTCAAGATGGCCAAGTGTATCATGCTGTAAGTTCTGGATGACAGTTTCCGATGTCCTTGGCAATATGGACTGTCAGTTCAGTCATTGGCTCCCCATACGTTTAGTTTTTATAGTATCAGTAAACGTCCTTTCTGTTTTAAATAAACTGAGAGGGGTGGATGGTTAAACCAAAGGTGGGGTTATTTGAGGTTCTAGTAAATATCAGTGTAGAAGATATTTTGTGTTAAATGATTGTATTTGAGCTAAAAGTGTAATTTTTGTTTCATACACTTGTTTATTGACTCAGGAGGCATTTATTAAGATTTAGACTAGGTTCTTTGTTAGTGGAATATTCTACTCTGTTCTGACTTTTTTTTTTTTGGCAGAGGTAAGGCATTTTTCTATTCACATGCAGAGGTATTTTGCTCATATTATTGGAATGTTGTGTAGCAAACAGTGTCTACCACCAAACTCCTAGGGATGGTGGCAACTTCAATTCCTTGCTTCCTTCTGAAATTTGAGAAATACTAAGATTTGGAGCACCTTTGGGCCATGTTTAAAAACTCTAAATTCGTGTTAGAATTTAAGCTTTCAAATTATATTAGAATCGTTTTGACCCTGGAAGGAGTTATAAAGATTCCTATAAAGACAACCAGTCAGAAACATTTAAATTGATTAATGCTAACTCCCAATTATGAAAAGCTTTTTGTTGAAAATAATTGTCTATAAAATGGTCTTTCTACATGTACGAATGTAGTAGGATTGGGAAATAATTGAAGATTCTAAAATCCAGGAAATAAGATGATTTAATTTATTCATAAGGGATGTAGCTTCCTCACAGCTTGTAGAAGAGGAATCTCTTAGAAATAACTCCATTGTTCTGGATGCAACTAATTAGGAATTTACAGTTGTCTAGGTAAAACTGGCATAAGGTTTGGCTTCCTAGTCTATATGAAAAGGTTTCACTGTAAACATCAGAAGCTTCAATAGCTCACCAGAGAAATACTACCTAATTAAGGGAACAAACCCCTTTTAAGCACCTTGGGAAAATTAGGGTATTTAAAAGCAAAGTAAAAATGCTGGGTGGGCTGAAGTTGATTCTGCTGCTGGGCTTTTCATGGAGTTACAGGAGATCTGGAAAATAGAAAGTATTTGAGGATGCCATGAAATAAATGTTAAATTACTCAGCACCACATGAACTAGGAACACTTTACCAGCAGCAGTTAGAACTGTATTATCATTATTACTATTATTTATTTATTTTTGGTGGTGGGGATTGAATTCAGGACCTTGTGCTTGCTAGACAAGCGCTCTACCATTTGAGCTAAATCCCCAACCCCAGAACTGTATTATTTGCATGCAAAATAAATCCCAGCAATAGGCACAACATCCATCCACCCTATTCCACGAATAGATTCTAACTATGCCTATTCGTTTTGCTGCTTATTAATTTCCTTTATCATCTGTAAGTACTTGATTTCAGATTGGTAAGAGCAAGTGTTAAGGGTTTAAGAATATCATGATTGCATTTAGTTGCCCACCTAGATAGGCTAATTCCATATCTTCCTTTTACTAAAGCAAGACCTGGGCAGGTTAGTTTCAGGTACTCTATCTATTTACCAGTAATAAGAGTAAGTGCCTTTAAGAACATCTCAGTGTGTTTTACTTTCACACTCACTTACTCAGATATGTGGTTTTCTAGTACATGACTATTGAGGGATTGGAGTTGTCGAATTTTTACAATGTAAGTTGTACGTGGAGGGATACTTAATGTATTTTAACCTGTTTTTCTCTCATATTTTAAAAGGTTTTTTTTTTTTTTTTTAATGGGGTTAGAGTTCTGGGCATGCGCTGGGTGGTAGAGCACTTGCCTAGCATGTGATGCCCTTGGTTTGGTCTCCAGGATGGCCAAATAAAAACAAAAGAAAATTTTTTTTTGTTTTTTTTTTTTAATTCATTCTAGCTCTATTTCTTAAACCATTTAAGAGGAAAATAATAAAAGTCTTTAGATACTGCTCTTTGTGATTTTTCTGTGGTGGCTTTTCTTAGGAAAAATAATTCTGATTAAGAGTAACAGGCAAACACTATTCTGAATTAGTGAGTCAGAGAATGCTTACAATACATTGAATTGGAATCCTTATGTATTTCTGTTGGGAATGTGAAATGGTACAGCTGCTGTGGAAACCGATTTTGCAATGTGTCAGAAATTCAAGCAGAATTATCATATGATCCAGCAACCCCATTCCTAGGTATGTATCCAGTGTAAAGCAGGAACTCAAACATACATACTTGCCTAGTAGTGTTTATAGTGACATTATTCAGAATTTTTTTTTTTTTAGTGCTGGGCATCAAACTTATTCAGAATACTCAAAAGGTGAACATAACCCATGTCTATCAGCAGATGAACTGATAAAATATCATGTATATGTAACAGTGGAATATTATTGAGCCATGAAAAAGAACGAAACCCAGTACACGCTACAACATGTTCATGGAGACAGAAAGTAGAATACAGCTTACTAAGGGCTGGAGAGAAAGTGGTGGAGAAGATAATGTTTAATGGCTATAGCATTTCCTTTTGGAATGATGAAAAAGTTCTAGAAATGAATAAAGGTAGATGGTTGCACGACACTGCATTATTATATGTGGTTCTATGCAATTATATGCCTAAAAATGGTCAGAATGTGAATTTGTTACATATATTTTATGAAAATAAAATGCAAAAAATATGTGAAAGATTTATCCTACACAGTCTCAATTTGCCTCTGCTTGTTCCCTGTGCATCTACTCCAGGAAGGTATGTAGTATAGTTATGTGGTATTCTTTTTCTTCTCCTTCTATTGTAGTGTAAAGGCAGAATCTCCTAGGTCATTTTTTTTTTTTTTTTTTAAGATCAGAGTGTTTCCCTGCTGTCTCAAGCTAAGAGGAAGCGCTTAAAAGTAGATCGCTGGAGGGGGAAAAAGCTCTTTTAATATTTCCATGAATCTGGTAGTTTATTAAAATCCACAGCCATGTAAGCTCTCACAGTAGGAGCACAAAGCTAATCTCTCCTGAATCTAGGCACCGTGGAGAAATCAGATAGTAGATATATGACTGGACCTGTACATTTTCTAAGCTTTAAACATTTTATTCACTTTGTCATCTTTAGTACTTGAAGAAAATCTTTGGTTTCCATGTAGGAGAAAATGATCTAAATCATCTCAGTTTTCATGTTGAGATGAATCATTGCTAAAATTCTTTGGTTTTTTAAACTGTAAGACCAAGATAGGAAAAGGGTAGTGAAGGTGAGCTTGTAGTGTTTGTTTTATTTGGCTGAATTTGTCACTGGTATCTAGTAACTGCATAGGATTGCTGCTCTGAATCCTTTTTTTTTTTTTTTTTTTTTTTTTTTTTTTTTTTTTTTTTTTTTTGTGGTGCTGGGGATCGAACTCGGGCCCCTGTGCTTGCAAGGCAAGCACTTTAACCACTGAGCTAAATCCCCAGCCCCAGGGTTGCTGCTCTGGGTGGTGGTTTTTTTTTTTTTTTTTTTTTTCCTAACATTTTTATTAGCATCTTGGGTATGAGTTCACTTGGATCACCCAAAAGATAGGGTAAGATTTTCATTAAATAATGAGACATAAAACTTAAACATCATATGTGAAGTATATATTAGGAATGCTGAAAATAGCAGATAAAAATGCCAGTGGAAAAGTTTACATTCATATGCAAATAAATTACAGGGAAAATTGTATACCAGCTACCACCATAAAGTGTTTGGCATCACTTCAGAACTCTTTGAAAACAGAATGAGGTTAGCAGGGTGTGAGAGCAATGTGTATGTATACTCTCTATGTGGGCATTTTTTTTGTACATAAGTATTGTGCACTTCATTTATAGTATATAAATATTGCCGTGTACCCCACTAAATGACCATTCCCACCATGGTTGATTCTTTTTTTCACCTTCTCTTTTCTCTGGAAGTAGCATTATTGTCAAATGCCATTAAAAGGTCCTCAGTCATGGTCTCCTTACTGAGGAGAGATGTGAAGAATTATTACCCAAGTACTTAGGGAATACTATATTGATTATGGCCCACTCGGAAGAAAATAATGTCCCATATTCTTCCTTGCATAGCCTCATTGTGTTCCAGAGTCATCATTTTAGATAATTTATCATTTTCATAAATTTTTCTTCTAATGCTTCATCGGTAATTTTCAGAACATTTGTCCTTTCAGCATTGTCTGTCTGTCACCTTGTCATTTTTACTTGAATATAAGGATGATTACTGTTTTTACTTAGGATATTCATGTTCATTTGATGGCTGGATTTCCCCAGATCAGGTTAAACTGAGGTTCTTCAGGGTGTCTCTACTGAGCCATGGTATGGACACCTTTTTGTGTTTCTGTAGTTTTCTTGAGTTTTTTCTCATGGTAGGGAACTAATAAATAATTAAAACAAAGGTGTGAGTCACCTTCAGTGCAAACCTAGCTTTTCATTTATTACTGTTTTAAAGAAATGAGAGATCTCCAGAGGGTATGTAGAACATTTTTATGTCTCTATTAGATTACTAATTGATTTAGAAAGTCTGAGGATACTCACTCCCTCCTTCCCTCCCTCCTTCCCTCCCTCCTTCCTTCCCTCCCACCTTCCCTCTCTTCCTTCCTTTCCTCCCTTCCTTTCTTCTCCCTCTTTTCCTTTCCTTTCCTTTATTTTGAGACAGGTCTCACTCTGTTCCCCTGGCTGGCCTCAGACTCGTCTTCTTTCTTGCCCCTGCATCTCCATCCCAGCAGCTAGCTGTGTGCCACTAAACCTAGATTGTAGCTTCTCTTTCTATTTCCTAGCATTATGACCCTCAGTTATGATGTTTTGTTTATTTATTGGAATCAGTTCAGGGAATTACGAATTCAGATAATTTTTTTTTAAAAAGAGAACTTTCCAGAGATTTGCGGTGTTATTAAATGATCCTTTTATAGTATGATTTTAGAAGGGAGATATTAAGGGACAGGGGACCCCTGCCCCCCGCCTCAGTGTGCCTGCTAAGGTGTCAGAGGGTCTGTTGAGAGTTGATTCTGCTAGACTGCTGGCCAAGGTATTGTTTAGGTAAACTAAGCTATGGAGAAAAAGTCAAAGAGCATGCCATAGAAAGAATCTGAGGAGAATGACCTCAGCTATTTGTAAGTGGGGTTAAAGCCTGTCTGATAAGAGAAGAATCTCCTGAGGGTGTTACAGGGCTATATTTTGGGGGTAGGAGGTGAAAAGGCTCTTACTCTTTAGATTTGGAGTGGAATCTGGGGATCTTTATTTTATCCAGTGTTTCAGATGAATGATATGATAAGTTTGGGGAACTCCCATGTGAGGAGTTTGCCATTTTTGGTAATCTGTCCTTTAAGCTTTTTGATCTAATGGCTGGAAAGGATTGAGTTGAGCAGAGTACTTTAGGAGATTAAAGGACTTCAGTTAGGAATCAGGGCATAATTGGAGGGTTCAGTCATAGAAGGTTTTTATTATCCTGTTGTTGTGTGTGTAGGTAGGGGGGATGGATGAAACAATGGCCAACCTTTGACATTTTTATATAGAACCGAAGACAGCTGTGTAGTATATTTCCAAACGCTGACCACAAGTCAGAGGTAAAGTGTAATAATAGTGACCAGTAATTTTTGAGCACCTACCACTTACTAGGCACTTTTGTGTAAATGTGTATCCTGTCTATCTGTGTATTGTAAAATAACCTAAGAAGGTAGATATTATGTCTGTTTTTCCAAAGGCATTTCTATTGTCCACAGCAGAAGCTGACGTATACCATGTGAATCAAAATTGAGAAGAATTTGCTCAAAAAGCTGTTAGAAAACTGGACAAATGCCAAAACTTCTTTCCACAATATCACACTAGTTGTCAATAGTTCACATTAATTATCCTAGTTCTATCTGCAGACTTGGTACAATGTCTGTGTTCTCAGGTAGCTGCATGTACTGTAAGGCCAAGTACTACTTCGGTGTCTTCCATGTACTCAGCCTATTTATTGTCCAGAACCCTGAAATCTACATTTGATATAATAATATTCTGGACATCTCCCAAGAGGGAGAATTTCCTGGATTGTTTTTTGTAGCAGCAATTTAAGTTTAGAATGAGAAACCAGAGGACAAAAGTATACTTCATAGACAGTAGTGTGTAAGAAACTCAATATAGTGAATGGGAAAAGCATGGAGCCGTTGTTGAAGGAACGTTGGGAATTTAAAGTTATTCAGACACACTTTTAAAAACTATGAGAGTCCTGTCACTCATTGGTAATAGGGTTTTGTTCATCCTCAGTGTCTTTACTTTGTAGAGTAAGATGCTGTAATTTGTACTTGGAAGTGCAAGTCTTACTCCTAAAACTAATTCCTTCTCTCCTTGAGGCTGGCGGTGTGCAGGGCTTTGGGTTGTTTCAGAGGTGAGCTTGGAACTGACTTCCGGAGAGCTCAGAGAGCTGCTCCTGTGGTTGATTAAAGGTGACCTCAGGATTCAGAGGAGCACTGTGCTTTCCCAGACAGCCTGGGCTAAACCTGGGTAGCTGGCAACCCTAAATGCTTCCTTTGTTAGAAGTCATCTAGCTTTCTGCTCCGTCTTTAGAAAGTGCGTGCGCTCAAGGTGAGCTAAGGACAGGCCTCTGAAAGGAGCCCGACTGGTTTCTTTGCTCCCGTCTGTGCCGAGTGGGGTGGACAGAGACCGCGTGGAGATGCAGCCCCAGCCTGGATCCGCCAAAAGGAGTTCCTTAGTGCCTCACAGAAGTGTTCCTCAGGACCAAAGGGGCTCTGCTGCTCCGGAGACTTTTTCCAGAGTGGTGAGGATCATTAGAACAGCTTTGTTTCTCTGCTGTGAATGACCAGAAATCCCCGAGCAGGCAGCGCCCTGGCGATGTGGCCTCACTGCTGGCCTGGCGAAGAGCCTTTCCTTGGCCCGTCTTTCGGGGCTTGCTGATGGTGGAGCCTCGTGCCTCGTGATGCAGGTGAAGGGTCAGACTCGTTTTTAAGAGTTTAAGTTTTATTTATTTGTTTATTTTTAAGAGTTTAAGTTTTAAAAATCAATTTTATACCTCAAGATGTGTGAAGAGAATTGCATTTATTGAAAAGGAATACACTATATTGTAATTTTAGGATTTGAATGTTTTGTTTGCTTATGTGTATTTTAAATTATTTGGACTCGCTTCTTTCTTACATACTTCTTTTTTCTTTGTTACATACTTTTACCACATACTTACATACTTTTTTTTTTTTTTTTTTACCAAAAAGTGGAGATTTAATAAGTTTCCTATAACTGGTACCAAAACTTGCCTGTGTACAAAGGGTGATCAAGAAAATAGGTGGATGTTTAAGTATTTATTACAAGAAAAAGATACATTGCCAATAATTCCTCTCAAAATATAGCCCCTCGCTTTGAACACACTTAGCCCATTGTTCTTGCTATTTTCTGAAGCAGTTCTGGGAGTCCTCGTTTATGTTTTGGTGAGGGAGGGTCAAAAACATAATGATTGCTGTTGCCAAGTGCCATCCAGTGGAAAGGCTTGTACAAATGTTACAGGGTGTCCTCAACCACCTTATTCACTGAATTTGGCCTGAAGTGGCTTCTGGCTCTTCCCTAAAGTCAAAATAACCATGAAA